>JAMPIV010002898.1:0-34725 GCA_024509875.1 Oreohelix idahoensis
TATAAAACAGTTGAATAGGAGGCAAGAGATCCCTGCTAACTGTATCGTACCGTCAATCCAAATACTCAACCTCTATAGGTCCGCACCAGCACCGGAACCCAGCCAAACCGCACTCGTACGGATTCCTATCACCATCAGTCGCCAACCCTAACGGCCCATACTCTCAACCATGCAGATCCCTCACCAGGCACTGCGTGTTTATACCCCGACCTCCCCTGCCCGCTGCATTTAGGTACTACACTCCAGCTACAAGGCCATCCCCCATTCTCCCCTCGCTTATAGTGTCCACGACAATCACGGGAGGGAGTTTGTGGATTGGTTGAAGGTGTTGGTGTGTTTTGGTTGTGACAAGTCCTCCCTTGATAGGTCTCCTTACCCCCCTACCTCACTACGTTACTTAGCTCTCACTCATCTTCCCATTTCCTCTATGTTGCCCCCCTATCTCCCCTCTCAGCTCCTCCGCAAACGACATCACACCGTGGGTAATCCCGGTAGTCCCCAGATTTCAAAGATCCTGCATACTGGACAGCAAATTGTACACAGGTTGAAGATCGTGCTAATTGGAATGCAAACTGTAGACCAGAAGTGAAAGATCCTGCTAAGTAGACAGCAAACAGTAGCATAGAGGGCAGAGATCCTGCTAACTGGACAGCAAACTGTAGATCAGATGTGGAAGATCCTGCTAAGTGAACAGCAAACAGCACAGATGTGGAAGATCCTGCTAAGTGAACAGCAAACAGCACAGAGGTGGAAGATCCTGCTAATTGGAATGCAAACTGTAGAACAGAAGTGGAATATCTTGCTAACTGGACAGTAAAAAGTAGACCAGAGGTGGAATAGATCAGAGGTGGAAGATCCTGCTAACTGGACAGCAAACAGTAGCCCAGAGATCGAAGATCCTGCTAACTTGACAGTGAACAGTAGCCCAGAGGTCGAAGATCCATCTAACTGGTCAGCAAATCGCCCAGAGGCTGAAGATCCTGCTAATTGGAAAGCACACTGTAGACCAGAAGTCGAAGATCCTGCTAACTGGAGAGCAAACAGTAGCGCAGAGGGCATAGATCCTGCTAACTGGAAAGCAAACAGCCCAGAGCTGGAAGATCGTGCTAACTGGACAGCAAACTGTTGAAGAGAAGTCTAAGATCCTGCTAACTAAATAGCAAACAGTAGCCCAGCGTTCGAAGATCCTGCTAACTAGACAGCACACAGTAGCCCAGAGGTCGAAGATCCTGCTAATTGGACAGAAAACAGACCAGTGGTCGAAGATCCTGCTAACAGGGCAGCAAAGAGTAGCCCAGAGGTAGAAGATCCTGCTAACTGGACAGCAAACAGTAGACCAGAGGTCGAAGATCCTGTTAAATGGACAGCAAACAGTAGACCAGAGGTCGAAGATCCTGCTAACTGGACAGCAAACAATAGCCCAGATTTCAAAGATCCTGCATACTGGACAGCAAATTGTACACAGGTTGAAGATCGTGCTAATTGGAATGCAAACTGTAGACCAGAAGTGAAAGATCCTGCTAAGTAGACAGCAAACAGTAGCATAGAGGGCAGAGATCCTGCTAACTGGACAGCAAACTGTAGATCAGATGTGGAAGATCCTGCTAAGTGAACAGCAAACAGCACAGAGGTGGAAGATCCTGCTAACTGTACAGTAAACTGTAAGATCAGATGTGGAAGATCCTGCTAAGTGAACAGCAAACAGCACAGAGGTGAAAGATCCTGCTAATTGGAATGCAAACTGTAGAACAGAAGTGGAATATCTTGCTAACTGGACAGTAAAAAAGTAGATCAGAGGTGGAAGATCCTGCTAACTGGACAGCAAACAGTAGCCCAGAGATCGAAGATCCTGCTAACTTGACAGTGAACAGTAGCCCAGAGGTCGAAGATCCATCTAACTGGTCAGCAAATCGCCCAGAGGCTGAAGATCCTGCTAATTGGAAAGCACACTGTAGACCAGAAGTCGAAGATCCTGCTAACTGGAGAGCAAACAGTAGCGCAGAGGGCATAGATCCTGCTAACTGGAAAGCAAACAGCCCAGAGCTGGAAGATCGTGCTAACTGGACAGCAAACTGTTGAAGAGAAGTCTAAGATCCTGCTAACTAAATAGCAAACAGTAGCCCAGCGTTCGAAGATCCTGCTAACTGGACAGCAAACAGTAGCCCAGAGGTCGAAGATCCTGCTAATTGGACAGGAAACAGACCAGTGGTCGAAGATCCTGCTAACTGGACAGCAAACAGTAGACCAGAGGTCGAAGATCCTGTTAAATGGACAGCAAACAGTAGACCAGAGGTCGAAGATCCTGCTAACTGGACAGCAAATCAATAGCCCAGATTTCAAAGATCCTGCATACTGGACAGCAAATTGTACACAGGTTGAAGATCGTGCTAATTGGAATGCAAACTGTAGACCAGAAGTGAAAGATCCTGCTAAGTAGACAGCAAACAGTAGCATAGAGGGCAGAGATCCTGCTAACTGGACAGCAAACTGTAGATCAGATGTGGAAGATCCTGCTAAGTGAACAGCAAACAGCACAGAGGTGGAAGATCCTGCTAACTGTACAGTAAACTGTAAGATCAGATGTGGAAGATCCTGCTAAGTGAACAGCAAACAGCACAGAGGTGGAAGATCCTGCTAATTGGAATGCAAACTGTAGAACAGAAGTGGAATATCTTGCTAACTGGACAGTAAAAAGTAGATCAGAGGTGGAAGATCCTGCTAACTGGACAGCAAACAGTATCCCAGAGATCGAAGATCCTGCTAACTTGACAGTGAACAGTAGCCCAGAGGTCGAAGATCCATCTAACTGGTCAGCAAATCGCCCAGAGGCTGAAGATCCTGCTAATTGGAAAGCACACTTGTAGACCAGAAGTCGAAGATCCTGCTAACTGGAGAGCAAACAGTAGCGCAGAGGGCATAGATCCTGCTAACTAGAAAGCAAAACAGCCCAGAGCTGGAAGATCGTGCTAACTGGACAGCAAACTGTTGAAGAGAAGTCTAAGATCCTGCTAACTAAATAGCAAACAGTAGCCCAGCGTTCGAAGATCCTGCTAACTAGACAGCACACAGCAGCCCAGAGGTCGAAGATCTTCTAACTGAACAGCAAACAGTAGCCCAGAGGTCGAAGATCCTGCTAATTGGACAGGAAACAGACCAGTGGTCGAAGATCCTGCTAACAGGGCAGCAAAGAGTAGCCCAGAGGTAGAAGATCCTGCTAACTGGACAGCAAACAGTAGACCAGAGGTCGAAGATCCTGTTAAATGGACAGCAAACAGTAGACCAGAGGTCGAAGATCATCCTGCTAACTGGACAGCAAACAATAGCCCAGATTTCAAAGATCCTGCATACTGGACAGCAAATTGTACACAGGTTGAAGATCGTGCTAATTGGAATGCAAACTGTAGACCAGAAGTGAAAGATCCTGCTAAGTAGACAGCAAACAGTAGCATAGAGGGCAGAGATCCTGCTAACTGGACAGCAAACTGTAGATCAGATGTGGAAGATCCTGCTAAGTGAACAGCAAACAGCACAGAGGTGGAAGATCCTGCTAACTGTACAGTAAACTGTAAGATCAGATGTGGAAGATCCTGCTAAGTGAACAGCAAACAGCACAGAGGTGGAAGATCCTGCTAATTGGAATGCAAACTGTAGAACAGAAGTGTGAGATCGAAGATCCTGCTAACTTGACATGGTGGAAGATCCTGCTAACTGGACAGCAAACAGTAGCCCAGAGATCGAAGATCCTGCTAACTTGACAGTGAACAGTAGCCCAGAGGTCGAAGATCCATCTAACTGGTCAGCAAATCGCCCAGAGGCTGAAGATCCTGCTAATTGGAAAGCACACTGTAGACCAGAAGTCGAAGATCCTGCTAACTGGAGAGCAAACAGTAGCGCAGAGGGCATAGATCCTGCTAACTGGAAAGCAAACAGCCCAGAGCTGGAAGATCGTGCTAACTGGACAGCAAACTGTTGAAGAGAAGTCTAAGATCCTGCTAACTAAATAGCAAACAGTAGCCCAGCGTTCGAAGATCCTGCTAACTAGACAGCACACAGCAGCCCAGAGGTCGAAGATCTTCTAACTGGACAGCAAACAGTAGCCCAGAGGTCGAAGATCCTGCTAATTGGACAGGAAACAGACCAGTGGTCGAAGATCCTGCTAACAGGGCAGCAAAGAGTAGCCCAGAGGTAGAAGATCCTGCTAACTGGACAGCAAACAGTAGACCAGAGGTCGAAGATCCTGTTAAATGGACAGCAAACAGTAGACCAGAGGTCGAAGATCCTGCTAACTGGACAGCAAACAATAGCCCAGATTTCAAAGATCCTGCATACTGGACAGCAAATTGTACACAGGTTGAAGATCGTGCTAATTGGAATGCAAACTGTAGACCAGAAGTGAAAGATCCTGCTAAGTAGACAGCAAACAGTAGCATAGAGGGCAGAGATCCTGCTAACTGGACAGCAAACTGTAGATCAGATGTGGAAGATCCTGCTAAGTGAACAGCAAACAGCACAGAGGTGGAAGATCCTGCTAACTGTACAGTAAACTGTAAGATCAGATGTGGAAGATCCTGCTACGTGAACAGCAAACAGCACAGAGGTGGAAGATCCTGCTAATGGGAATGCAAACTGTAGAACAGAAGTGGAATATCTTGCTAACTGGACAGTAAAAAGTAGATCAGAGGTGGAAGATCCTGCTAACTGGACAGCAAACAGTAGCCCAGAGATCGAAGATCCTGCTAACTTGACAGTGAACAGTAGCCCAGAGGTCGAAGATCCATCTAACTGGTCAGCAAATCGCCCAGAGGCTGAAGATCCTGCTAATTGGAAAGCACACTGTAGACCAGAAGTCGAAGATCCTGCTAACTGGAGAGCAAACAGTAGCGCAGAGGGCATAGATCCTGCTAACTGGAAAGCAAACAGCCCAGAGCTGGAAGATCGTGCTAACTGGACAGCAAACTGTTGAAGAGAAGTCTAAGATCCTGCTAACTAAATAGCAAACAGTAGCCCAGCGTTCGAAGATCCTGCTAACTAGACAGCACACAGCAGCCCAGAGGTCGAAGATCTTCTAACTGGACAGCAAACAGTAGCCCAGAGGTCGAAGATCCTGCTAATTGGACAGGAAACAGACCAGTGGTCGAAGATCCTGCTAACAGGGCAGCAAAGAGTAGCCCAGAGGTAGAAGATCCTGCTAACTGGACAGCAAACAGTAGACCAGAGGTCGAAGATCCTGTTAAATGGACAGCAAACAGTAGACCAGAGGTCGAAGATCCTGCTAACTGGACAGCAAACAATAGCCCAGATTTCAAAGATCCTGCATACTGGAAAGCAAATTGTACACAGGTTGAAGATCGTGCTAATTGGAATGCAAACTGTAGACCAGAAGTGAAAGATCCTGCTAAGTAGACAGCAAACAGTAGCATAGAGGGCAGAGATCCTGCTAACTGGACAGCAAACTGTAGATCAGATGTGGAAGATCCTGCTAAGTGAACAGCAAACAGCACAGAGGTGGAAGATCCTGCTAACTGTACAGTAAACTGTAAGATCAGATCAGATGTGGAAGATCCTGCTAAGTGAACAGCAAACAGCACAGAGGTGGAAGATCCTGCTAATTGGAATGCAAACTGTAGAACAGAAGTGGAATATCTTGCTAACTGGACAGTAAAAAGTAGATCAGAGGTGGAAGATCCTGCTAACTGGACAGCAAACAGTAGCCCAGAGATCGAAGATCCTGCTAACTTGACAGTGAACAGTAGCCCAGAGGTCGAAGATCCATCTAACTGGTCAGCAAATCGCCCAGAGGCTGAAGATCCTGCTAATTGGGAAGCACACTGTAGACCAGAAGTCGAAGATCCTGCTAACTGGAGAGCAAACAGTAGCGCAGAGGGCATAGATCCTGCTAACTGGAAAGCAAACAGCCCAGAGCTGGAAGATCGTGCTTGCTAACTGGACAGCAAACTGTTGAAGAGAAGTCTAAGATCCTGCTAACTAAATAGCAAACAGTAGCCCAGCGTTCGAAGATCCTGCTAACTAGACAGCACACAGCAGCCCAGAGGTCGAAGATCTTCTAACTGGACAGCAAACAGCAAACAGTAGCCCCAGAGATCCTCGCTAAGATCCTGCTAATTGGACAGGAAACAGACCAGTGGTCGAAGATCCTGCTAACAGGGCAGCAAAGAGTAGCCCAGAGGTAGAAGATCCTGCTAACTGGACAGCAAAACAGTAGACCAGAGGTCGAAGATCCTGTTAAATGGACAGCAAACAAGTAGACCAGAGGTCGAAGATCCTGCTAACTGGACAGCAAACAATAGCCCAGATTTCAAAGATCCTGCATACTGGACAGCAAATTGTACACAGGTTGAAGATCGTGCTAATTGGAATGCAAACTGTAGACCAGAAGTGAAAGATCCTGCTAAGTAGACAGCAAACAGTAGCATAGAGGGCAGAGATCCTGCTAACTGGACAGCAAACTGTAGATCAGATGTGGAAGATCCTGCTAAGTGAACAGCAAACAGCACAGAGGTGGAAGATCCTGCTAACTGTACAGTAAACTGTAAGATCAGATGTGGAAGATCCTGCTAAGTGAACAGCAAACAGCACAGAGGTGGAAGATCCTGCTAATTGGAATGCAAACTGTAGAACAGAAGTGGAATATCTTGCTAACTGGACAGTAAAAAGTAGATCAGAGGTGGAAGATCCTGCTAACTGGACAGCAAACAGTAGCCCAGAGATCGAAGATCCTGCTAACTAACTTGACAGTGAACAGTAGCCCAGAGGTCGAAGATCCATCTAACTGGTCAGCAAATCGCCCAGAGGCTGAAGATCCTGCTAATTGGAAAGCACACTGTAGACCAGAAGTCGAAGATCCTGCTAACTGGAGAGCAAACAGTAGCGCAGAGGGCATAGATCCTGCTAACTGGAAAGCAAACAGCCCAGAGCTGGAAGATCGTGCTAACTGGACAGCAAACTGTTGAAGAGAAGTCTAAGATCCTGCTAACTAAATAGCAAACAGTAGCCCAGCGTTCGAAGATCCTGCTAACTAGACAGCACACAGCAGCCCAGAGGTCGAGATCTTCTAACTGGACAGCAAACAGTAGCCCAGAGGTCGAAGATCCTGCTAATTGGACAGGAAACAGACCAGTGGTCGAAGATCCTGCTAACAGGGCAGCAAAGAGTAGCACAGAGGTAGAAGATCCTGCTAACTGGACAGCAAACAGTAGACCAGAGGTCGAAGATCCTGTTAAATGGACAGCAAACAGTAGACCAGAGGTCGAAGATCCTGCTAACTGGACAGCAAACAATAGCCCAGATTTCAAAGATCCTGCATACTGGACAGCAAATTGTACACAGGTTGAAGATCGTGCTAATTGGAATGCAAACTGTAGACCAGAAGTGAAAGATCCTGCTAAGTAGACAGCAAACAGTAGCATAGAGGGCAGAGATCCTGCTAACTGGACAGCAAACTGTAGATCAGATGTGGAAGATCCTGCTAAGTGAACAGCAAACAGCACAGGGGTGGAAGATCCTGCTAACTGTACAGTAAACTGTAAGATCAGATGTGGAAGATCCTGCTAAGTGAACAGCAAACAGCACAGAGGTGGAAGATCCTGCTAATTGGAATGCAAACTGTAGAACAGAAGTGGAATATCTTGCTAACTGGACAGTAAAAAGTAGATCAGAGGTGGAAGATCCTGCTAACTGGACAGCAAACAGTAGACCAGAGATCGAAGATCCTGCTAACTTGACAGTGAACAGTAGCCCAGAGGTCGAAGATCCATCTAACTGGTCAGCAAATCGCCCAGAGGCTGAAGATCCTGCTAATTGGAAAGCACACTGTAGACCAGAAGTCGAAGATCCTGCTAACTGGAGAGCAAACAGTAGCGCAGAGGGCATAGATCCTGCTAACTGGAAAGCAAACAGCCCAGAGCTGGAAGATCGTGCTAACTGGACAGCAAACTGTTGAAGAGAAGTCTAAGATCCTGCTAACTAAATAGCAAACAGTAGCCCAGCGTTCGAAGATCCTGCTAACTAGACAGCACACAGCAGCCCAGAGGTCGAAGATCTTCTAACTGGACAGCAAACAGTAGCCCAGAGGTCGAAGATCCTGCTAATTGGACAGGAAACAGACCAGTGGTCGAAGATCCTGCTAACAGGGCAGCAAAGAGTAGCCCAGAGGTAGAAGATCCTGCTAACTGGACAGCAAACAGTAGACCAGAGGTCGAAGATCCTGTTAAATGGACAGCAAACAGTAGACCAGAGGTCGACGATCCTGTTCAATGGACAGCAAACAGTAGACCAGAGGTCGAAGATCCTGCTAACTGGACAGCAAACAATAGCCCAGATTTCAAAGATCCTGCATACTGGACAGCAAATTGTACACAGGTTGAAGATCGTGCTAATTGGAATGCAAACTGTAGACCAGAAGTGAAAGATCCTGCTAAGTAGACAGCAAACAGTAGCATAGAGGGCAGAGATCCTGCTAACTGGACAGCAAACTGTAGATCAGATGTGGAAGATCCTGCTAAGTGAACAGCAAACAGCACAGAGGTGGAAGATCCTGCTAACTGTACAGTAAACTGTCAGATCAGATGTGGAAGATCCTGCTAAGTGAACAGCAAACAGCACAGAGGTGGAAGATCCTGCTAATTGGAATGCAAACTGTAGAACAGAAGTGGAATATCTTGCTAACTGGACAGTAAAAAGTAGATCAGAGGTGGAAGATCCTGCTAACTGGACAGCAAACAGTAGCCCAGAGATCGAAGATCCTGCTAACTTGACAGTGAACAGTAGCCCAGAGGTCGAAGATCCATCTAACTGGTCAGCAAATCGCCCAGAGGCTGAAGATCCTGCTAATTGGAAAGCACACTGTAGACCAGAAGTCGAAGATCCTGCTAACTGGAGAGCAAACAGTAGCGCAGAGGGCATAGATCCTGCTAACTGGAAAGCAAACAGCCCAGAGCTGGAAGATCGTGCTAACTGGACAGCAAACTGTTGAAGAGAAGTCTAAGATCCTGCTAACTAAATAGCAAACAGTAGCCCAGCGTTCGAAGATCCTGCTAACTAGACAGCACAGCAGCCCAGAGGTCGAAGATCTTCTAACTGGACAGCAAACAGTAGCCCAGAGGTCGAAGATCCTGCTAATTGGACAGGAAACAGTAGACCAGAGGTCGAAGATCCTGCAGCCCAGAGGTAGAAGATCCTGCTAACTGGACAGCAAACAGTAGACCAGAGGTCGAAGATCCTGTTAAATGGACAGCAAACAGTAGACCAGAGGTCGAAGATCCTGCTAACTGGACAGCAAACAATAGCCCAGAGGTCGAAGATCCTGCTAACTGGACAACACACAGTAGATCAAAGATCCTGCATACTGGACAGCAAATTGTACACAGGTTGAAGATCGTGCTAATTGGAATGCAAACTGTAGACCAGAAGTGAAAGATCCTGCTAAGTAGACAGCAAACAGTAGCATAGAGGGCAGAGATCCTGCTAACTGGACAGCAAACTGTAGATCAGATGTGGAAGATCCTGCTAAGTGAACAGCAAACAGCACAGAGGTGGAAGATCCTGCTAACTGTACAGTAAACTGTCAGATCAGATGTGGAAGATCCTGCTAAGTGAACAGCAAACAGCACAGAGGTGGAAGATCCTGCTAATTGGAATGCAAACTGTAGAACAGAAGTGGAATATCTTGCTAACTGGACAGTAAAAAGTAGATCAGAGGTGGAAGATCCTGCTAACTGGACAGCAAACAGTAGCCCAGAGATCGAAGATCCTGCTAACTTGACAGTGAACAGTAGCCCAGAGGTCGAAGATCCATCTAACTGGTCAGCAAATCGCCCAGAGGCTGAAGATCCTGCTAATTGGAAAGCACACTGTAGACCAGAAGTCGAAGATCCTGCTAACTGGAGAGCAAACAGTAGCGCAGAGGGCATAGATCCTGCTAACTGGAAAGCAAAACAGCCCAGAGCTGGAAGATCGTGCTAACTGGACAGCAAACTGTTGAAGAGAAGTCTAAGATCCTGCTAACTAAATAGCAAACAGTAGCCCAGCGTTCGAAGATCCTGCTAACTAGACAGCACACAGCAGCCCAGAGGTCGAAGATCTTCTAACTGGACAGCAAACAGTAGCCCAGAGGTCGAAGATCCTGCTAATTGGACAGGAAACAGACCAGTGGTCGAAGATCCTGCTAACTGGGCAGCAAAGAGTAGCCCAGAGGTAGAAGATCCTGCTAACTGGACAGCAAACAGTAGCCCAGAGGTCGAAGATCCTGCTAACTGGACAGCAAACAGTAGCCCAGAGGTCGAAGATCCTGCTAACTGGACAGCAAACAGTAGCCCAGAGGTCGAAGATCCTGCTAACTGGACAGCAAATTGTACACAGGTTGAAGATCGTGCTAATTGGAATGCAAACTGTAGACCAGAAGTGAAAGATCCTGCTAACTGGACAGCAAACAGTAGCCCAGAGGTCGAAGATCCTGCTAACTGGACAGCAAACAGTAGCCCAGAGGTCGAAGATCCTGCTAACTGGACAGCAAAAGTAGATCAGTGTGGAAGATCCTGCTAACTGAACAGCAAAACAGTAGCCCAGCCCAGAGGTGGAAGATCCTGCTAACTGGACAGCAAACAGTAGACCGGAGGTGGAAGATCCTGCTAACTGGACAGCAAACAGTAGCCCAGAGGTGGAAGATCCTGCTAACTGGACAGCAAACAGTAGCCCAGAGGTCGAAGATCCTGCTAACTAGACAGCACACAGCAGCCCAGAGGTCGAAG
The DNA here is from genome assembly GCA_024509875.1 of Oreohelix idahoensis. Lineage (NCBI taxonomy): Eukaryota > Metazoa > Mollusca > Gastropoda > Stylommatophora > Oreohelicidae > Oreohelix > Oreohelix idahoensis. Next base: position 10,767 of record JAMPIV010002898.1, read on the forward strand.
ATCTTCTAACTGGACAGCAAACAGTAGCCCAGAGGTGGAAGATCCTGCTAACTGGACAGCAAACAGTAGCCCAGAGGTCGAAGATCCTGCTAACTGGACAGCAAACAGCCCAGAGGTGGAAGATCCTGCTAACTGGACAGCAAACAGTAACCAAGAGGTCGAAGATTCTGCTAACTGAACAGCAAACAGCGCAGAGGTGGAATATCCTGCTAACTGGACAGATAACAGTAGCCCAGAGGTCGAAGATCCTGCTAACTGGACAGCAAACAGCACAGAGGTTGAAGATCGTGCTAACTGGACAGCAAACAGTAGACCAGAAGTGGATGATCCTGCCAACTGGAGACAGCAAAACAGCAAAAAGACCAGAGGGGAAGATCCTGCTAAGTGAACAGCAAACAGCACAGAGGTGGAAGATCCTGCTAACTGGACAGCAAACTGTAGATCAGATGTGGAAGATCCTGCTAAGTGAACAGCAAACAGCCCAGAGGTGGAAGATCCTGCTAACTGGACAGTAAACTGTAAGATCAGATGTGGAAGATCCTGCTAAGTGAACAGCAAACAGCACAGAGGTGGAAGATCCTGCTAATTGGAATGCAAACTGTAGAACAGAAGTGGAAGATCTTGCTAACTGGACAGTAAAAAGTAGATCAGAGGTGGAAGATCCTGCTAACTGGACAGCAAACAGTAGCCCAGAGATCGAAGATCCTGCTAACTTGACAGTGAACAGTAGCCCAGAGGTCGAAGATCCATCTAACTGGTCAGCAAATCGCCCAGAGGCTGAAGATCCTGCTAATTGGAAAGCACACTGTAGACCAGAAGTCGAAGATCCTGCTAACTGGAGAGCAAACAGTAGCGCAGAGGGCATAGATCCTGCTAACTGGAAAGCAAACAGCCCAGAGCTGGAAGATCGTGCTAACTGGACAGCAAACTGTTGAAGAGAAGTCTAAGATCCTGCTAACTAAATAGCAAACAGTAGCCCAGCGTTCGAAGATCCTGCTAACTAGACAGCACACAGCAGCCCAGAGGTCGAAGATCTTCTAACTGGACAGCAAACAGTAGCCCAGAGGTCGAAGATCCTGCTAATTGGACAGGAAACAGACCAGTGGTCGAAGATCCTGCTAACTGGGCAGCAAAGAGTAGCCCAGAGGTAGAAGATCCTGCTAACTGGACAGCAAACAGTAGACCAGAGGTCGAAGATCCTGTTAAATGGACAGCAAACAGTAGACCAGAGGTCGAAGATCCTGCTAACTGGACAGCAAACAATAGCCCAGATTTCAAAGATCCTGCATACTGGACAGCAAATTGTACACAGGTTGAAGATCGTGCTAATTGGAATGCAAACTGTAGACCAGAAGTGAAAGATCCTGCTAAGTAGACAGCAAACAGTAGCATAGAGGGCAGAGATCCTGCTAACTGGACAGCAAACTGTAGATCAGATGTGGAAGATCCTGCTAAGTGAACAGCAAACAGCACAGAGGTGGAAGATCCTGCTAACTGTACAGTAAACTGTAAGATCAGATGTGGAAGATCCTGCTAAGTGAACAGCAAACAGCACAGAGGTGGAAGATCCTGCTAATTGGAATGCAAACTGTAGAACAGAAGTGGAATATCTTGCTAACTGGACAGTAAAAAGTAGATCAGAGGTGGAAGATCCTGCTAACTGGACAGCAAACAGTAGCCCAGAGATCGAAGATCCTGCTAACTTGACAGTGAACAGTAGCCCAGAGGCTGAAGATCCTGCTAATTGGAAAGCACACTGTAGACCAGAAGTCGAAGATCCTGCTAACTGGAGAGCAAACAGTAGCGCAGAGGGCAAAGATCCTGCTAACTGGAAAGCAAACAGCCCAGAGCTGGAAGATCGTGCTAACTGGACAGCAAACAGTAGCCCAGAGGTCGAAGATCCTGCTAACTGGATAGCAAACAGTAGCCCAGCGGTCGAAGATCCTGCTAACTAGACAGCACACAGCAGCCCAGAGGTCGAAGATCTGCTAACTGGACAGCAAACAGTAGCCCAGAGGTCGAAGATCCTGCTAACTTGACAGTGAACAGTAGCCCAGTGGTCGAAGATCCTGCTAACAGGGCAGCAAAGAGTAGCCCAGAGGTAGAAGATCCTGCTAACTGGACAGCAAACAGTAGACCAGAGGTCGAAGATCCTGCTAACTGGACAGCAAACAGTAGACCAGAGGTCGAAGATCCTGCTAACTGGACAGCAAACAGTAGCCCAGAGGTCAAAGATCCTGCTAACTGGACAGCAAACTGTAGCCCAGAGGTCGAAGATCCTGCTAACTGGACAGCAAACAGTAGACCAGAAGTCGAAGATCCTGCTAACTGGACAGCAAACAGTAGCCCAGAGGTAGAAGATCCTGCTAACTGGACAGCAAACAGTAGACCAGAGGTCGAAGATCCTGCTAACTGAACAGCAAACAGCACAGAGGTTGAAGATCCTGCTAATTGGAAAGCAAACTGTAGACCAGAAGTGGAAGATCCTGCTAACTGGAGAGCACACAGTAGCCTAGAGGGCATAGATCCTGCTAACTGGACAGCAAACAGTAGCCCAGAGGTCGAAGATCCTGCTAACTGGACAGCAAACAGTAGCCCAGAGGTCGAAGATCCTGCTAACTGGACAGCAAACAGCAGCCCAGAGGTCGAAGATCCTGCTAAGTGGACAGCAAACAGTAGCCCAAAGGTCGAAGATTCTGCTAACTGAACAGCAAACAGATGCACAGAGGTCAAGGATCCTGCTAATTGGACAGCAAACAGTTTAGAGGTCGAAGATCCTGCTAACTGGACAGCAAACAATAGCGCAGAGGTGGAAGATCCTGTTAAATGGGCAGCAAACAGTAGCCCAGAGGTCGAAGATCTTGCTAACTGGACAACACACAGTAGATCAGTGGTCGAAGATCCTGCTAACTAGACAGCAAACAGTAGCCCAGAGGTCGAAGATCCTTCTAACTGGACAGCAAACAGTAGCCCAGAGGTCGAAGATCCTGCTAACTGGACAGCAAACAGTAGCCCAGAGGTCGAAGATCCTGCTAACTAGACAGCATACAGTAGCCCAGAAGTAAAAGATCCTGCTAACTGGACAGCAAACAGTAGCCCAGAGGTCAAAGGTCCTGTTAAATAGACATCAAACAGTAGCCCAGAGGTCGAAGATCCTGCTAACTGGACAGCAAACAGTAGCCCAGAGGTGGAAGATCCTGCTAACTGGACAGCAAACAGTAGACCAGAGGTCGAAGATCCTGCTAACTGGACAGCAAACAGTAGCCCAGAGGTCGAAGATCCTGCTAACTGGACAGCAAACAGTAGCCCAGAGGTCGAAGATCCTGCTAACTGGACAGCAAACAGCACAGAGGTAGACGATCCTGTTAACTGGACAGCAAACAGTAGATCAGTGGTGGAGGATCTTGCTAACTGGACAGCAAATAGTAGCCCAGAGGTCGAAGATTCTGCTAAGTGAACATCAAACAGCGCAGAGGTGGAATATCCTGCTAACTGGACAGATAACAGTAGCCCAGAGGTCGAAGATCCTGCTAACTGGACAGCAAACATTACCCAGATGTCAAAGATCCTGCAAACTTGACAGCAAACAGTAGCCCAGCGCTCGAAGGTGCTGCAAACTGGACAGCAAACAGTAGCCCAGGGGTCGAATATAATGTTACCTGGACAACAAACAGTAGCCCAGAGGTTGAAAATTCTGCTAACTGGACAGCAAACAGTAGAGAAGAGGTCGAAGATCCTGTTTACTGGACAGCAAACAGTAGAATACAGGTCGAAGATCCAGTTAAATGGACAGCAAACAGTAGACCAGAGGTTGAGGATCCTGCTTACTGGACAGCAAACAATAGCCCATAGGTCAAAAGTCCTGCTAACTAGACAGCATACAGTAGCCCAGAAGTAAAAGATCCTGCTAACTGGACAGCAAACAGTAGCCCAGAGGTCAAAGGTCCTGTTAAATAGACATCAAACAGTTGACCAGAGGTCGAAGATCATGTTAACTGGATAGAAAAAACCCAGAGGTGGAAGATCCTGCTAACTGGACAGGAAACAGCAGCCCAGAAGTTTAAGATATTGCTAACTGAAAAGCAAACAGTAGCTAAACGGCAGAAGATCCAGCAAACTGAACAACAACAAAGAGTGGCCCAGAGGTCAAATATTCTGCTAATTGGACAGCAAACAAGTAACCCAGAGGTCGAAGATTCTGCTAACCGATCAGCAAACAGCAGCCCAGAGGTCGAAGATCCTGCTAAGTGGACAGCAAACAGTAGAACAGCGGTCGAAGATCCTGCTTACTGGACAGCAAAGATGCTCAGAGGTCAGGGATCCTGCTAATTGGACAGCAAACAGTTTAGAGGTCGAAGATCCTGCTAACTGTAAAGCAAACAATAGCGCAGAGGTGGAAGACCCTGTTAAATGGGCAGCACACAGTAGCCCAGAGGGGTAAGATTTTGCTAACTGGACAACAAACAGTAGATCAGAGGTTGAAGATCCTGCTAGCTGGACAGCAAACAGTGCATAATGGACATCGAACAGTAGCCCAGAAGTCGAAGATCCTGCTAACTGATCAGCAAATATCCCATAGGTTTTCACCTGCTAATTGGAATGCAAACAGTAGCCCGGATTTCGATGATTCTGCTAACTGGACAGTAAACCGTAGCCCAGAGGTCGAATATCCTGTTACCCGGACAGCAAACAGTAGTCCAGAGGTAGAAAATTCTGCTAACTGGACAGTAAACATAAGAGAAGAGGTCGAAGGTCCTGTTTACTGTACAGCAAACAGTAGACTACAGTTCGAAGATCAAGTTAAATGGACAGCAAACTGTAGACCAGACGTGGAAGATCCTGCATACTGGACAGCGAACAGTAGCCCAGAGGTCGAAGATTCTGCAAAGTGACAGCAAACAGCCCAGAGGTGGAAGAACCTGCTAACTGGGCAGCAAACAAAAGCCTAGAGGTGAAAGATCCTGCTAACTGGACAGCAAACTGTAGCCCAGCGGTCGGAGATCCTGCGAACTAGACAGCACACAGCAGCCCAGAGGTCGAAGATCTTCTAACTGGACAGCAAACAGTAGCCCAGAGGTCGAAGATCCTGCTAACTGGACAGCAAACAGTAGACCAGAGGTCGAAGATCCTGCTAACTGGACAGCAAACAGTAGCCCAGAGGTGGAAGATCCTGCTAACTGGACAGCAAACAGTAGCCCAGAGGTGGAAGATCCTGCTAACTGGACAGCAAACAGTAGACCAGAGGTCGAAGATCCTGCTAACTGGACAGCAAAAAGTAGCCCAGAGGTAGAAGATCCTGCTAACTGGACAGCAAACAGTAGCCCAGAGATCGAAGATCCTGCTAACTTGACAGTGAACAGTAGCCCAGAGGTCGAAGATCCTGCTAACTGGACAGCAAACAGCCCAGAGGCTGAAGATCCTGCTAATTGGAAAGCACACTGTAGACCAGAAGTCGAAGATCCTGCTAACTGGACAGCAAACAGTAGACCAGAGGTCGAAGATCCTGCTAACTGGAAAGCAAACAGCCCAGAGCTGGAAGATCGTGCTAACTGGACAGCAAACTGTTGAAGAGAAGTGTAAGATCCTGCTAACTAAATAGCAAACAGTAGCCCAGCGTTCGAAGATCCTTCTAACTAGACAGCACACAGCAGCCCAGAGGTCGAAGATCTTCTAACTGGACAGCAAACAGTAGCCCAGAGGTCGAAGATCCTGCTAATTGGACAGGAAACAGACCAGTGGTCGAAGATCCTGCTAACTGGACAGCAAAGAGTAGCCCAGAGGTAGAAGTTCCTGCTAACTGGACAGCAAACAGTGAAGATCCCAAGGTCGAAGATCCTGTAGCCTAACTGGATCCTGCTAAGTGGACAGCAAACAGTAGCCCAGAGATCGAAGATCCTGCTAACTGGACAGCAAACAATAGCCCAGAGGTGGAAGATCCTGCTAACTGGACAGCAAAACTGTAGCCCAGAGGTTGAAGATCTGCTAACTGGACAGCAAACAATAGTCCAGAGGTCAAAGATCCTGCTAAGTGGACAGCAAACAGCCTAGAGGTATAAGATCCTGCTAACTGGACAGCAAACTGTAGCCTTGAAGTGGAAGATCCTACTAACTGGACAGAAAACCGTAGCACAGAAGTGGAAGATCCTGCTAACTGGACAGCAAACAGTAGCCCAGAGGTGGAAGATCCTGATAACTGGACAGCAAACAGGAGACCAGAAGTGGAAGATCTGCTAACTGGACAGCAAACAGGAGACCAGAAGTGGAAGATCTGCTAACTGGACAGCAAACAGTAGCCCAGAGGTCGAAGATCTTTCTAACTGGACAGCATACAGTAGAGCAGCGGACGAAGATCCTGCTAACTGGACAGCAAGCAGAAGCCCAGAGGTCAAAGATCCTGCTAATTTGACAGCAAACAGTTGCCCAGCGCTCGAAGGTGCTGCTAACTGGACAGCAAACAGTAGCCCAGGAGTCGAATATCCTGCTACCTGGACAGCAAACAGTAGCTTAAGAGGTAGAAGATCCTGCTAACTGGACAGCAAACAGTAGACCAGAGGTCGAAGATCCTGTTAACTGGACAGCAAACAGTAGACCAGAGGTCAAAGATCCTGCTAACTGGACAGCAAACAGTAGCCCAGAGGTCGAAGATCCTGCTAACTGGACAGCAAACAGTAGCCCAGAGGTAGAAGATCCTGCTAACTGGACAGCAAACAGTAGACCAGAGGTCGAAGATCCTGCTAACTGGACAGCAAACAGTAGCCCAGAGGTCGAAGATCCTGCTAACTGGACAGCAAACAGTAGCCCAGAGGCTGAAGATCCTGCTAATTGGAAAGCAAACTGTAGACCAGAAGTGGAAGATCCTGCTAACTGGAGAGCACACAGTAGCCTAGAGGGCATAGATCCTGCTAACTGGACAGCAAACAGTAACCAAGAGGTCGAAGATTCTGCTAACTGAACAGCAAACAGCACAGAGGTAGACGATCCTGTTAACTGGACAGCAAACAGTAGATCAGTGGTGGAGGATCTTGCTAACTGGACAGCAAATAGTAGCCCAGAGGTCGAAGATTCTGCTAACTGAACAGCAAACAGCGCAGAGGTGGAATATCCTGCTAACTGGACAGATAACAGTAGCCCAGAGGTCGAAGATCCTGCTAACTGGACAGCAAACATTACCCAGATGTCAAAGATCCTGCAAACTTGACAGCAAACAGTAGCCCAGCGCTCGAAGGTGCTGCAAACTGGACAGCAAACAGTAGCCCAGGGGTTGAAAATTCTGCTAACTGGACAGCAAACAGTAGAGAAGAGGTCGAAGATCCTGTTTACTGGACAGCAAACAGTAGAATACAGGTCGAAGATCCAGTTAAATGGACAGCAAACAGTAGACCAGAGGTTGAGGATCCTGCTTACTGGACAGCAAACAATAGCCCATAGGTCAAAAGTCCTGCTAACTAGACAGCATACAGTAGCCCAGAAGTAAAAGATCCTGCTAACTGGACAGCAAACAGTAGCCCAGAGGTCAAAGGTCCTGTTAAATAGACATCAAACAGTTGACCAGAGGTCGAAGATCATGTAAACTGGACAGCAAACAGTAGCCCAGAAGTAAAAGATCCTGCTAACTGGACAGGAAACAGCAGCCCAGAAGTTTAAGATATTGCTAACTGAAAAGCAAACAGTAGCTAAACGGCAGAAGATCCAGCAAACTGAACAACAAAGAGTGGCCCAGAGGTCAAATATTCTGCTAATTGGACAGCAAACAAGTAACCCAGAGGTCGAAGATTCTGCTAACCGATCAGCAAACAGCAGCCCAGAGGTCGAAGATCCTGCTAAGTGGACAGCAAACAGTAGAACAGCGGTCGAAGATCCTGCTTACTGGACAGCAAAGATGCTCAGAGGTCAGGGATCCTGCTAATTGGACAGCAAACAGTTTAGAGGTCGAAGATCCTGCTAACTGTAAAGCAAACAATAGCGCAGAGGTGGAAGACCCTGTTAAATGGGCAGCACACAGTAGCCCAGAGGGGTAAGATTTTGCTAACTGGACAACAAACAGTAGATCAGAGGTTGAAGATCCTGCTAGCTGGACAGCAAACAGTGCATAATGGACATCGAACAGTAGCCCAGAAGTCGAAGATCCTGCTAACTGATCAGCAAATATCCCATAGGTTTTCACCTGCTACTTGGAATGCAAACAGTAGCCCGGATTTCGATGATTCTGCTAACTGGACAGTAAACCGTAGCCCAGAGGTCGAAAATCCTGCTAACTGGACAGTAAACATAAGAGAAGAGGTCGAAGGTCCTGTTTACTGTACAGCAAACAGTAGACTACAGTTCGAAGATCAAGTTAAATGGACAGCAAACTGTAGACCAGACGTGGAAGATCCTGCATACTGGACAGCGAACAGTAGCCCAGAGGTCGAAGATTCTGCAAAGTGACAGCAAACAGCCCAGAGGTGGAAGAACCTGCTAACTGGGCAGCAAACAAAAGCCTAGAGGTGAAAGATCCTGCTAACTGGACAGCAAACTGTAGCCCAGCGGTCGGAGATCCTGCGAACTAGACAGCACACAGCAGCCCAGAGGTCGAAGATCTTCTAACTGGACAGCAAACAGTAGCCCAGAGGTCGAAGATCCTGCTAATTGGACAGGAAACAGACCAGTGGTCGAAGATCCTGCTAACAGGGCAGAGATCCTGCTAACTGGACAGCAAACAGTAGACCAGAGGTCGAAGATCCTGCTAACTGGGCAGCAAAGAGTAGCCCAGAGGTGGAAGATCCTGCCAACTGGACAGCAAACAGTAGATCAGAGGATGAAGATCCTGCTAGCTGGACAGCAAACAGTGCATAATGGACATCGAACAGTAGCCCAGAAGTCGAAGATCCTGCTAACTGGACAGCAAACAGTAGCCCAGAGGTCGAAGATCCTGCTAACTGGACAGCAAATCGCCCAGAGGCTGAAGATCCTGCTAATTGGAAAGCACACTGTAGACCAGAAGTCGAAGATCCTGCTAACTGGAGAGCAAACAGCACAGAGGTGGAAGATCCTGCTAAGTGAACAGCAAACAGCACAGAGGTGGAAGATCCTGCTAACTGGACAGCAAACAGCCCAGAGCTGGAAGATCGTGCTAACTGGACAGCAAACTGTTGAAGAGAAGTCTAAGATCCTGCTAACTAAATAGCAAACAGTAGCCCAGCGTTCGAAGATCCTGCTAACTAGACAGCACAGCAGCCCAGAGGTCGAAGATCTTCTAACTGGACAGCAAACAGTAGCCCAGAGGTCGAAGATCCTGCTAATTGGACAGGAAACAGACCAGTGGTCGAAGATCCTGCTAACAGGGCAGCAAAGAGTAGCCCAGAGGTAGAAGATCCTGCTAACTGGACAGCAAACAGTAGACCAGAGGTCGAAGATCCTGCTAACTGGACAGCAAACAGTAGACCAGAGGTCGAAGATCCTGCTAACTGGACAGCAAACAGTAGACCAGAGGTCGAAGATCCTGCTAACTGGACAGCAAACAGTAGACCAGAGGTCGAAGATCCTGCTAACTGGACAGCAAAACAATAGCCCAGATTTCAAAGATCCTGCATACTGGACAGCAAATTGTACACAGGTTGAAGATCGTGCTAATTGGAATGCAAACTGTAGACCAGAAGTGAAAGATCCTGCTAAGTAGACAGCAAACAGTAGCATAGAGGGCAGAGATCCTGCTAACTGGACAGCAAACTGTAGATCAGATGTGGAAGATCCTGCTAAGTGAACAGCAAACAGCACAGAGGTGGAAGATCCTGCTAACTGTACAGTAAACTGTAAGATCAGATGTGGAAGATCCTGCTAAGTGAACAGCAAACAGCACAGAGGTGGAAGATCCTGCTAATTGGAATGCAAACTGTAGAACAGAAGTGGAATATCTTGCTAACTGGACAGTAAAAAGTAGATCAGAGGTGGAAGATCCTGCTAACTGGACAGCAAACAGCACAGAGGTGGAAGATCCTGCTAACTTGACAGTGAACAGTAGCCCAGAGGTCGAAGATCCATCTAACTGGTCAGCAAATCGCCCAGAGGCTGAAGATCCTGCTAATTGGAAAGCACACTGTAGACCAGAAGTCGAAGATCCTGCTAACTGGAGAGCAAACAGTAGCGCAGAGGGCATAGATCCTGCTAACTGGAAAGCAAACAGCCCAGAGCTGGAAGATCGTGCTAACTGGACAGCAAACTGTTGAAGAGAAGTCTAAGATCCTGCTAAAACTAAATAGCAAACAGTAGCCCAGCGTTCGAAGATCCTGCTAACTAGACAGCACACAGCAGCCCAGAGGTCGAAGATCTTCTAACTGGACAGCAAACAGTAGCCCAGAGGTCGAAGATCCTGCTAATTGGACAGGAAACAGACCAGTGGTCGAAGATCCTGCTAACAGGGCAGCAAAGAGTAGCCCAGAGGTAGAAGATCCTGCTAACTGGACAGCAAACAGTAGACCAGAGGTCGAAGATCCTGTTAAATGGACAGCAAACAGTAGACCACAGGTCGAAGATCCTGCTAACTGGACAGCAAACAGTAGACCAGAGGTCGAAGATCCTGCTAACTGGACAGCAAACAATAGCCCAGATTTCAAAGATCCTGCATACTGGACAGCAAATTGTACACAGGTTGAAGATCGTGCTAATTGGAATGCAAACTGTAGACCAGAAGTGAAAGATCCTGCTAAGTAGACAGCAAACAGTAGCATAGAGGGCAGAGATCCTGCTAACTGGACAGCAAACTGTAGATCAGATGTGGAAGATCCTGCTAAGTGAACAGCAAACAGCACAGAGGTGGAAGATCCTGCTAACTGTACAGTAAACTGTAAGATCAGATGTGGAAGATCCTGCTAAGTGAACAGCAAACAGCACAGAGGTGGAAGATCCTGCTAATTGGAATGCAAACTGTAGAACAGAAGTGGAATATCTTGCTAACTGGACAGTAAAAAAGTAGATCAGAGGTGGAAGATCCTGCTAACTGGACAGCAAACAGTAGCCCCAGAGATCGAAGATCCTGCTAACTTGACAGTGAACAGTAGCCCAGAGGTCGAAGATCCATCTAACTGGTCAGCAAATCGCCCAGAGGCTGAAGATCCTGCTAATTGGAAAGCACACTGTAGACCAGAAGTCGAAGATCCTGCTAACTGGAGAGCAAACAGTAGCGCAGAGGGCATAGATCCTGCTAACTGGAAAGCAAACAGCCCAGAGCTGGAAGATCGTGCTAACTGGACAGCAAACTGTTGAAGAGAAGTCTAAGATCCTGCTAACTAAATAGCAACCAGTAGCCCAGCGTTCGAAGATCCTGCTAACTAGACAGCACACAGCAGCCCAGAGGTCGAAGATCTTCTAACTGGACAGCAAACAGTAGCCCAGAGGTCGAAGATCCTGCTAATTGGACAGGAAACAGACCAGTGGTCGAAGATCCTGCTAACAGGGCAGCAAAGAGTAGCCCAGAGGTAGAAGATCCTGCTAACTGGACAGCAAACAGTAGACCAGAGGTCGAAGATCCTGTTAAATGGACAGCAAACAGTAGACCAGAGGTCGAAGATCCTGCTAACTGGACAGCAAACAATAGCCCAGATTTCAAAGATCCTGCATACTGGACAGCAAATTGTACACAGGTTGAAGATCGTGCTAATTGGAATGCAAACTGTAGACCAGAAGTGAAAGATCCTGCTAAGTAGACAGCAAACAGTAGCATAGAGGGCAGAGATCCTGCTAACTGGACAGCAAACTGTAGATCAGATGTGGAAGATCCTGCTAAGTGAACAGCAAACAGCACAGAGGTGGAAGATACAGTAAACTGTAAGATCAGATGTGGAAGATCAGATGTGGAAGATCCTGCTAAGTGAACAGCAAACAGCACAGAGGTGGAAGATCCTGCTAATTGAAATGCAAACTGTAGAACAGAAGTAGAATATCTTGCTAACTGGACAGTAAAAAGTAGATCAGAGGTGGAAGATCCTGCTAACTGGACAGCAAACAGTAGCCCAGAGATCGAAGATCCTGCTAACTTGACAGTGAACAGTAGCCCAGAGGTCGAAGATCCATCTAACTGGTCAGCAAATCGCCCAGAGGCTGAAGATCCTGCTAATTGGAAAGCACACTGTAGACCAGAAGTCGAAGATCCTGCTAACTGGAGAGCAAACAGTAGCGCAGAGGGCATAGATCCTGCTAACTGGAAAGCAAACAGCCCAGAGCTGGAAGATCGTGCTAACTGGACAGCAAACTGTTGAAGAGAAGTCTAAGAAAGATCCTGCTAACTAGACAGCACACAGCAGCCCAGAGGTCGAAGATCTTCTAACTGGACAGCAAACAGTAGCCCAGAGGTCGAAGATCCTGCTAATTGGACAGGAAACAGACCAGTGGTCGAAGATCCTGCTAACAGGGCAGCAAAGAGTAGCCCAGAGGTAGAAGATCCTGCTAACTGGACAGCAAACAGTAGACCAGAGGTCGAAGATCCTGTTAAATGGACAGCAAACAGTAGACCAGAGGTCGAAGATCCTGCTAACTGGACAGCAAACAATAGCCCAGATTTCAAAGATCCTGCATACTGGACAGCAAATTGTACACAGGTTGAAGATCGTGCTAATTGGAATGCAAACTGTAGACCAGAAGTGAAAGATCCTGCTAAGTAGACAGCAAACAGTAGCATAGAGGGCAGAGATCCTGCTAACTGGACAGCAAACTGTAGATCAGATGTGGAAGATCCTGCTAAGTGAACAGCAAACAGCACAGAGGTGGAAGATCCTGCTAACTGTACAGTAAACTGTAAGATCAGATGTGGAAGATCCTGCTAAGTGAACAGCAAACAGCACAGAGGTGGAAGATCCTGCTAATTGGAATGCAAACTGTAGAACAGAAGTGGAATATCTTGCTAACTGGAAGATCCTGCTAACTGGACAGCAAACAGTAGCCCAGAGATCGAAGATCCTGCTAACTTGACAGTGAACAGTAGCCCAGAGGTCGAAGATCCATCTAACTGGTCAGCAAATCGCCCAGAGGCTGAAGATCCTGCTAATTGGAAAGCACACTGTAGACCAGAAGTCGAAGATCCTGCTAACTGGAGAGCAAACAGTAGCGCAGAGGGCATAGATCCTGCTAACTGGAAAGCAAACAGCCCAGAGCTGGAAGATCGTGCTAACTGGACAGCAAACTGTTGAAGAGAAGTCTAAGATCCTGCTAACTAAATAGCAAACAGTAGACCAGAGGTCGAAGATCCTGTTAAATGGACAGCAAACAGTAGACCAGAGGTCGAAGATCCTGCTAACTGGACAGCACACAGCAGCCCAGAGGTCGAAGATCTTCTAACTGGACAGCAAACAGTAGCCCAGAGGTCGAAGATCCTGCTAATTGGACAGGAAACAGACCAGTGGTCGAAGATCCTGCTAACAGGGCAGCAAAGAGTAGCCCAGAGGAAGAAGATCCTGCTAACTGGACAGCAAACAGTAGACCAGAGGTCGAAGATCCTGTTAAATGGACAGCAAACAGTAGACCAGAGGTCGAAGATCCTGCTAACTGGACAGCAAACAATAGCCCAGATTTCAAAGATCCTGCATACTGGACAGCAAATTGTACACAGGTTGAAGATCGTGCTAATTGGAATGCAAACTGTAGACCAGAAGTGAAAGATCCTGCTAAGTAGACAGCAAACAGTAGCATAGAGGGCAGAGATCCTGCTAACTGGACAGCAAACTGTAGATCAGATGTGGAAGATCCTGCTAAGTGAACAGCAACAGCACAGAGGTGGAAGATCCTGCAAACTGGACAATAAACTGTAAGATCAGATGTGGAAGATCCTGCTAAGTGAACAGCAAACAGCACAGAGGTGGAAGATCCTGCTAATTGGAATGCAAACTGTAGAACAGAAGTGGAATATCTTGCTAACTGGACCGTAAAAAGTAGATCAGAGGTGGAAGATCCTGCTAACTGGACAGCAAACAGTAGCCCAGAGATCGAAGATCCTGCTAACTTGACAGTGAACAGTAGCCCAGAGGTCGAAGATCCATCTAACTGGTCAGCAAATCGCCCAGAGGCTGAAGATCCTGCTAATTGGAAAGCACACTGTAGACCAGAAGTCGAAGATCCTGCTAACTGGAGAGCAAACAGTAGCGCAGAGGGGATAGATCCTGCTAGCTGGAAAGCAAACAGCCCAGAGCTGGAAGATCGTGCTAACTGGACAGCAAACTGTTGAAGAGTCTAAGATCCTGCTAACTAAATAGCAAACAGTAGCCCAGCGTTCGAAGATCCTGCTAACTAGACAGCACACAGCAGCCCAGAGGTCGAAGATCTTCTAACTGGACAGCAAACAGTAGCCCAGAGGTCGAAGATCCTGCTAATTTTACAGGAAACAAACCAGTGGTCGAAGATCCTGCTAACTGGGCAGCAAAGAGTAGCCCAGAGGTAGAAGATCCTGCTAACTGGACAGCAAACAGTAGACCAGAGGTCGAAGATCCTGTTAAATGGACAGCAAACAGTAGACCAGAGGTCGAAGATCCTGCTAACTGGACAGCAAACAATAGCCCAGATTTCAAAGATCCTGCATACTGGACAGCAAATTGTACACAGGTTGAAGATCGTGCTAATTGGAATGCAAACTGTAGACCAGAAGTGAAAGATCCTGCTAAGTAGACAGCAAACAGTAGCATAGAGGGCAGAGATCCTGCTAACTGGACAGCAAACTGTAGATCAGGTGTGGAAGATCCTGCTAAGTGAACAGCAAACAGCACAGAGGTGGAAGATCCTGCTAACTGTACAGTAAACTGTAAGATCAGATGTGGAAGATCCTGCTAAGTGAACAGCAAACAGCACAGAGGTGGAAGATCCTGCTAATTGGAATGCAAACTGTAGAACAGAAGTGGAATATCTTGCTAACTGGACAGTAAAAAGTAGATCAGAGGTGGAAGATCCTGCTAACTGGACAGCAAACAGTAGCCCAGAGATCGAAGATCCTGCTAACTTGACAGTGAACAGTAGCCCAGAGGTCGAAGATCCATCTAACTGGTCAGCAAATCGCCCAGAGGCTGAAGATCCTGCTAATTGGAAAGCACACTTGTAGACCAGAAGTCGAAGATCCTGCTAACTGGAGAGCAAACAGTAGCGCAGAGGGCATAGATCCTGCTAACTGGAAAGCAAACAGCCCAGAGCTGGAAGATCGTGCTAACTGGACAGCAAACTGTTGAAGAGAAGTCTAAGATCCTGCTAACTAAATAGCAAACAGTAGCCCAGCGTTCGAAGATCCTGCTAACTAGACAGCACACAGCAGCCCAGAGGTCGAAGATCTTCTAACTGGACAGCAAACAGTAGCCCAGAGGTCGAAGATCCTGCTAATTGGACAGGAAACAGACCAGTGGTCGAAGATCCTGCTAACAGGGCAGCAAAGAGTAGCCCAGAGGTAGAAGATCCTGCTAACTGGACAGCAAACAGTAGACCAGAGGTCGAAGATCCTGTTAAATGGACAGCAAACAGTAGACCAGAGGTCGAAGATCCTGCTAACTGGACAGCAAACAATAGCCCAGATTTCAAAGATCCTGCATACTGGACAGCAAATTGTACACAGGTTGAAGATCGTGCTAATTGGAATGCAAACTGTAGACCAGAAGTGAAAGATCCTGCTAAGTAGACAGCAAACAGTAGCATAGAGGGCAGAGATCCTGCTAACTGGACAGCAAACAGCACAGAGGTGGAAGATCCTGCTAAGTGAACAGTAAACAGCACAGAGGTGGAAGATCCTGCTAACTGTACAGTAAACTGTAAGATCAGATGTGGAAGATCCTGCTAAGTGAACAGCAAACAGCACAGAGGTGGAAGATCCTGCTAATTGGAATGCAAACTGTAGAACAGAAGTGGAATATCTTGCTAACTGGACAATAAAAAGTAGATCAGAGGTGGAAGATCCTGCTAACTGGACAGCAAACAGTAGCCCAGAGATCGAAGATCCTGCTAACTTGACAGTGAACAGTAGCCCAGAGGTCGAAGATCCATCTAACTGGTCAGCAAATCGCCCAGAGGCTGAAGATCCTGCTAATTGGAAAGCACACTGTAGACCAGAAGTCGAAGATCCTGCTAACTGGAGAGCAAACAGTAGCGCAGAGGGCATAGATCCTGCTAACTGGAAAGCAAACAGCCCAGAGCTGGAAGATCGTGCTAACTGGACAGCAAACTGTTGAAGAGAAGTCTAAGATCCTGCTAACTAAATAGCAAACAGTAGCCCAGCGTTCGAAGATCCTGCTAACTAGACAGCACACAGCAGCCCAGAGGTCGAAGATCTTCTAACTGGACAGCAAACAGTAGCCCAGAGGTCGAAGATCCTGCTAATTGGACAGGAAACAGACCAGTGGTCGAAGATCCTGCTAACAGGGCAGCAAAGAGTAGCCCAGAGGTAGAAGATCCTGCTAACTGGACAGCAAACAGTAGACCAGAGGTCGAAGATCCTGTTAAATGGACAGCAAACAGTAGACCAGAGGTCGAAGATCCTGCTAACTGGACAGCAAACAATAGCCCAGATTTCAAAGATCCTGCTAAGTGAACAGCAAACAGCACAGAGGTGGAAGATCCTGCTAACTGTACAGTAAACTGTAAGATCAGATGTGGAAGATCCTGCTAAGTGAACAGCAAACAGCACAGAGGTGGAAGATCCTGCTAATTGGAATGCAAACTGTAGAACAGAAGTGGAATATCTTGCTAACTGGACAGCAAACAGTAGCCCAGAGATCGAAGATCCTGCTAACTTGACAGTGAACAGTAGCCCAGAGGTCGAAGATCCTGTTAAATGGACAGCAAACAGTAGACCAGAGGTCGAAGATCCTGCTAACTGGACAGGAAACAGACCAGTGGTCGAAGATCCTGCTAACTGGGCAGCAAAGAGTAGCCCAGAGGTGGAAGATCCTGCTAACTGGACAGCAAACAGTAGACCAGAGGTCGAAGATCCTGCTCACTGGGCGGATCACAGTAGGCCCGAGGTCGAAGATCCTGCTGACTGGGCAGCAAACTCTATGCCAGCGGTCACAGATCCTGCTAACTGGACAGCAAACAGTAGCCCAGAGGTGGAAGATCCTGCTAACTGGACAGCAAACAGTAGCCAAGAGGTCGAAGATCCTGTTAACTGGACAGCAAACAGTAGACCAGAGGTCGAAGATCCTGCTAACTGGACAGCAAAGAAAAGCCCAGATTTCGAAGATCCTGCTAACTGGACAGCAAATAGTAGCCCAGAAGCGGAAGATCAAGCTAACTGGACAGCAAACAGTAGCCCTAAAGTGGAAGATCCTGCTAACTGGACAGCAAACAGTAGCCGAACGGTCGAAGATCCTGCTAACTGAACAGCAAACAGTAGCCCAGAGGTCGAAGATCCTGCTAACTGGACAGCAAACAGTAGCCCAGCGGTCGAAGATTCTGCTAACTGGACAGCAAACAGTAGCTTACAGGTCGAAGATCCTGCTAACTGGACAGCAAACAGTAGCCCAGAGGTCGAAGATCCTGCTAACTAGACAGCAAACAGTAGCCCAGAGGTCGAAGATCCTGCTAACTGGACAGCAAACAGTAGCCCAGAGGTCGAAGATCCTGCTAACTGGACAGCAAACAGTAGCCCAGAGGTTGAAGCTCCTGCTAACTGGACAGCAAACAGTAGCCCAGCGGTCGAAGATCCTGCTAACTGGACAGCAAACAGTAGCCCAGAGGTCGAAGATCCTGCTAACTGGACAGCAAACAGTAGCCCAGAGGTCGAAGATCCTGCTAACTGGACAGCAAACAGTAGCTCAGAGGTCGAAGATCCTGCTAACTGGACAGCAAACAGTAGCCCAGAGGACGAAGATCCTGCTAACTGGACAGCAAACAGTAGCCCAGAGGTCGAAGATCCTGTTAACTGGACAGCAAACAGTAGACCAGAGGTCGAAGATCCTGCTAACTGGACAGCAAACAGTAGCCCAGAGGTCGAAAGATCCTGCTAACTGGACACAGCAAAAACAGTAGCCCAGAGGTCGAAGATTCTGCTAACTGGACAGCAAACAGCCCAGAGGTGGAAGATCCTGCTAACTGGACAGCAAACAGTAGCCCAGAGGTGGAAGATCCTGCTAACTGGACAGCAAACAGTAGCCCAGAGGTCGAAGATCCTGCTAACTGGACAGCAAAAAGTAGCCCAGAAGTCGAAGATCCTGCTAACTGGACAGCAAACAGTAGCCCAGAGGTCGAAGATCCTGCTAACAGGACAGCAAACAGTAGCCCAGAGGTGGAAGATCCTGCTAACTGGACAGCAAACTGTAGCTCAGATGTCGAAGATCCTGCTAACTGGACAGCAAACAGTAGCCAGAGAGGTCGAAGATCCTGCTAACTGGACAGCAAACAGTAGCCCCCAGGGTGAAAAATCCTGCTAAACTGGACAGCAAACAGTAGCCCCAGAGGTCGAATATGCTGCTAACTTGTCAGGAAACTGAAGACCAAAGGTGGAAGATCCTGCTAACAACTGGACAGCAAACAATAGCCCAGAGTTGGACGATCCTGCAAACTGGACAGCAAATATAGACCCAGAGGTCGAAGATTCTCCTAACTGGACAGCAAAGAGTAGCCCATATGTCGACGATTCAGCAAACTGGACAGCAAACAGTTGCCCAGTGGTGGAAGATCCTGCTAACTGGAAAGCAAACAGTAGCCCAGAGGTCGAAGATCCTGCTAACTGGACAGCAAACAGTAGCCCAGAGGTCGAAGATCCTGCTAACTGGACAGCAAACAGTAGACCAGAGGTCGAAGATTCTGCTAACAGGACAGCAAACAGTAGCCCAGAGGTCAAATATCCTGCTAACTGGACAGCAAACAGTAGCCCAGAGGTCGAAGATCCTGTTAACTGGACAGCAAACAGTAGCCCAGAGGTGAAAGATCGTGCTAACTGGACAGCAAACAGTAAGACAGCAAACTTAGTGAAGCCACAGAGGTCGAAGATCCTGCTAACTGGACAGCAAACAGTAGCCCAGAGGTCGAAGATCCTGCTAACTGGACAGCAAACAGTAGCCCAGAGGTCAAAGATCCTGCTAACTGGACAGCAAACAGTAGCCCAGAGGTCGAAGATCCTGCTAACTGGACAGCAAACAGTAGACAAGAGATCGAAGATCCTGCTAACTGGACAGCAAACAGTAACGCACAGGTCCAAGATCCTGCTAACTGGACAGCAAACAGTAGACCAGATGTCGAAGATCCTGCTAACTGGACAGCAAACAGTAGCCCAGAGGTCGAAGATCCTGCTAACAACACAACAAATAGTAGCCCAGAGGTCGAAGATCCTGCTAACTGGACAGCAAACAGTAGCCCAGAAGTCGAAATTCCTGCTAACTGGATAGCAAACAGTAGCCCAGAGGTCAAATATTCTGCTAACTGGACAGCACACAGCCCAGAGGCGGAAGATCATGCTAACTGGACAACAAACAGTAGCCTAGAGGTCAAAGGTCCTGGTAACTGGACAGCAAACAGTAGATCAGAGGTCGAAGATCCTGTTAACTGGAGAGCAAACAGTAGACCATAGGTCGAAGATCCTGCTAACTGGACAGCAATCAGTAGCCCAGAGGTGGAAGATCCTGCTAACTGGACAGCAACCAAAAGCCTAGAGGTGGAAGATCCTGCTAACTGGACAGCAAACAGTAGCCCAGAGGTGGAAGATCCTGCTAACTGGACAGCAAACAGTAGCCCAGAGGTCAAAGGTCCTGCTAACTGGACAGCAAACAGTAGATCAGAGGTCGAAGATCCTGTTAACTGGACAGCAAACAGCAAACCACAGGTCGAAGATCCTGCTAACTGGACAGCAAACAGTAGAACAGAGGTGGAAGATCCTGCTAACTGGACAGCAAACAGTAGACAAGAGGTCGAAGATCCTGCTAACTGGACAGCAAACAGTAACCCAGAGGTCGAAGATCCTGCTAACTGGACAGCAAACAGTAGCCCAGAGGTGGAAGATCCTGCTAACTGGACAGCAACCAAAAGCCTAGAGGTGGAAGATCCTGCTAACTGGACAGCAAGTAGTCGCCCAGAGGTGGAAGATCCTGATAACTGGACAGCAAACAGTAGCCCAGTGGTGGAAGATCCTGCAAACTGGACAGCAAACAGTAGCCTTGAGGTCGAAGATCCTGCTAACTGGACAGCAAACAGTAGCCCAGAGGTCGAAGATCCTGCTAACTGGACAGCAAACAGTAGCCCAGATGTGAAAGATCCTGTTATCTGGACAGCAAGCTCTAGATCAGAGGTCGAAAATCCTGCTAACTGGACAGCAAACAGTAGCCCAGAGGTGGAAGATCCTGCTAACTGGACAACAAAATGTAGCCTAGAGGTTAATGATCCTGCTAACTGGACAGCAAACAGTAGCACAGAAGTCGAAGATCCTGCTAACTGGACAGCAAACAGTAGCCCAAAGGTATAAGATCCTGCTAACTGGACAGCAAAGATCCTGCAGACAGCAAACAGTAGACTAGACGTGAAAGATCCTGCTAACTGGACATCAAAACAGCAAAGGATGAAGAGTAGTAGAAAAGAGGTCAAAGATCCTGCTAACTGGACAGCAAACAGTAACCCAGAGGTCGAAGATCCTGTTAAATTTACAGCAAACAGTAGTCCAGAGGTCGAAGATCCTGCTAACTGGACAGCAAACGGTAGCCCAAAGGTCGAAGATACTGCTAACTGGACAGCAAACAGTAGCCCCGTGGTTCAAAATCCTGCAAACTGGACAGCAAACAGCTCAGAGGCGGAAGATCCTGCTAACTAGACAGCAAACAGTAGCCCGGAGGACGAAGATCCTGTATAGTGCACAGCAAACAGTAGCCCAGAGGTCGAAGATCCTCCAAACTAGACAGCAAACAGCAGCTCGGAGGTCGAAGATCCAGCTAACTGGACAGCAAACAGTAGCCCAGAGGTCGAAGATCCTGCTAACTGGACATAAAATCTAGCCTCGTGGTCGAAGATAATGCTAACTGGACAGCAAACAGTAGCCCAAAGGTGGAAGATCCTGTATACTGGACAGCAAACAGTAGCCCAGAGGTGGAAGTTCATGATAACTGGACAGCAAACAGTAGCCCAGAGGTCGAAGATCCTGCTAACTCAAAGGTCCTGCTAACTGGACAGCAAAGAGTAGCCCCGTGGTCGAAGATCCTGCTAACTGGACATCAAACAGTAGCCCAGAGGTGGAAGATCCTGTATACTGGACAGCAAACAGTAGCCCAGAGGTGGAAGATCCTGATAACTGGACAGCAAACTGTAGCCCAGATGTCGAAGATCTTGCGTACTGGACAGCAAACAGTAGCCCAGAGGTCGAAGATACTGCTAACTGGAAACAAACAGTAGCCCCGTGGTTGAAAATCCTTCAAACTGGACAGCAAACAGTAGCCCAGAAGTCGAAGATCCTGCTAACTGGACAGAAAACAGTAGCCCTGAGGTCGAAAATTCTGTTTAACTGGACAGCAAACAGCTCAGAGGCGGAAGATCCTGCTAACTAGACAGCAAACAGTAGCCCGGAGGACGAAGATCCTGTATAGTGGACAGCAAACAGTAGCAAAGAGGTCGAAGATCCTGCTAACTGGACAGCAAACAGTAGCCCAGATGTCGAAGATCATGCTAACTGGACAGCAAACAGTAACCCAGAAGTCGAAAATTCTGCTAACTGGACAGCAAACAGCCCAGAATTGGAAGATCCTGCTAACTGGACAGCAAACAGTAGCCCGGAGGATGAAGATCCTGTATACTGGACAGCAAACAGCCAGGAGTCGGATGATCCTGCTAACTGGACAGCACACAGTAGCCCAGAGGTGGAAGATCCTACTAACTGGACAGCAAACAGTAGCCCAGATGTCGAAGATCCTGCTAACTGGTCAGCAAACAGAAGCCCAGAGGTCAAAGATCCTGCTAGTCGGACAGCAAAGAGTAGCCCAGAGGTCGAATATCCTGCTAACCGGACAGAAAACAGTAGCCCAGGGGTCGAAGATCCTGCTAACTGGACAGCAAACTGTAGCCCAGAGGCGGAAGATCCTGCTAACTGGACAGCAAACATTAGATAAGAGGTCGAAGATCTTGTTAACTGGACATCAAACAGTAGCACAGAGGTCGAAGATCCTGTTGTCTGGACAGCAAGTTGTAGATCAGAGGTGTAAGATCCTGTTAACTGGACTGAAAACAGTAGACCACAGGTAGAAAATCCTGCTAACGGGACAGCAAACAATAGCCCAGAGGTCGAAGATTCTGCTAACCGGACAGCAAACAGTAGCACAGATTTCGAAGATCCTGCGACCTGGACAGCAAACAGTAGCCCAGATGTCAATGATACTGCTAACTGGAATTAAATAGTAACGCCGTGGTTGAAAATCCTACAAACTGGACAGCAAAGAGTAGCCCAGATGTCGAAGATGCAGCTAACTTGACATCAAACTGCAGACCAAAAGTGGAAGATACTGCTAACAAATGGACAGCAAACAGTAGCCCAGAGGTTGAAGATCTTGTTAACTGGACATCAAACAGTAACACAGAGGTCGAAGATCCTGTTATCTGGACAGCAAGCTGTAGATCAGAGGTCGAAGATCCTGTTAACTGGACAGAAAACAGTAGACCAGATTGAGAAGATCATGCTAAGTGGACAGCAAACAGTAGCCCAGAGGTCAAAGATTCTTCTAACTGGACAACAAAGAGTAGCCCAGAGGTCGAATATCCGGCTAACTAGACAGGAAACATTAGACCAGAGGTGGAAGATCCTGCTAACTGGACAGCAAACAGTAGCCCAGAGGTCAAAGATCCTGCTAACTAGACAGCAAGTAGTAGACAAGAGGTCGAAGATCCTGCTAACTGTACAGCTAAAAGTAAACCAGAAGTCGAAGATCCTGCTAAATGTACAGCAAACAGTAGTCTAGAGGTCGAAGATCCTGCTAACTAGACAGCAAACAGTAGCCCAGAGGTCAGCGATCCTGCTAACTGTTTAGAAAACAGTAGCCCTGCGGTCGAAGATCCTGCTAATTGTCTAGAAAACAGTAGCACACAGGTCGAAGATCCTGCTAACTGGACAGCAAACAGTAACCAAGAGGTCGAAGATCCTGCTAAATTTACAGCAAACAGTAGTCCAGAGGTCGAAGATCCTGCTAACAACTGGACAGCAAACAGTAACCCAGAGGTCGCAGATCCTGCTAAATGTACAGCAAACAGTAGTCTAGAGGTCGAAATCCTGCTAACTGGACAGCAAACAGTAGCCCAGAGGTCGAAGATCCTGCTAACTGGACATCAAACAGTAGTCCAGAGGTGGAAGATTATGATAACTGGACAGCAAACCGTAGCCAAGAGGTCGAAGATCCTGTTAACTGGACAGCAAACAGTAGACCAAAGGTCGAAGATCCTGCTAACTGGACATCAAACATTAGCCCAGAGGTCAGCGATCCTGCTAACTGTTTAGAAAACAGTAGCCCTGCGGTCGAAGATCCTGCTAATTGTCTAGAAAACAGTAGCACACAGGTCGAAGATCCTGCTAACTGGACAGCAAACAGTAACCAAGAGGTCGAAGATCCTGCTAAATTTACAGCAAACAGTAGTCCAGAGGTCGAAGATCCTGCAAACTGGACAGCAAACATTAGCCCGAGGTCGAAGATTCTGCTAACTGGACAGCAAACAGTAGCCCAGAGGTGGAAGATCCTGATAACTGGACAGCAAACTGTAGCCCAGATGTCGAAGATCCTGCGAAATGCACAGCAAACAGTAGCCCAGAGTTCGAAGATACTGCTAACTGGAAACAAACAGTAGCCCCGTGGTGGAAAATTCTGCAAACTGGACAGCAAACAGTATCCCAGTTGTCGGAGATGCTACTAAATTGACATCAAACTGCAGACCAAAGCTAGAAGATCCTGCTAACAAATGCACAGCAAACAGTAGCTCAGAGTTCGAAGATACTGCTAACTGGAAACAAACAGTAGGCCCGTGGTGGAAAATCCTGCAAACTGGACAGCAAACAGTATCCCAGTTG
>JAMPIV010002899.1:0-2500 GCA_024509875.1 Oreohelix idahoensis
TCAGTATTTGTTGACCCAAATACACAACATTCCATTGTCCAGGCACATCCTGACCTACACCTCAAAATAGCATTTAACAAGTAGGTAAGAGGAGAACTGGATAAACCACCAGCAGATCATTATTAGCCTTGGCAGACAGGGCAGAGCTAGGGGCAATGGAAAAGCAGAGCTGGAGATTAATCAGCTGACAAGTGATCATGCTGGGGATGATGACACCATTGTGTACACTGATAGGTCTGTGGTGCGTGGTGAAAAATCAACAATGGCAACCTTTGATTGTAATGATTACGGTTTTCACCATTCTGGGTGTCGAGGCTATTGCAATCCGTACAATCTATCAGAGGCCGCTTTGGCGTGATTTTTCCTGTGTTGACCTTAAGTTATGTGAAGGATTCCCTAGGAAGACATATTTCCTCGCTAGGATTAGAGGATAGACTAAATCTTCTAAAACTGCAGCTTTAATTTTTTTTTCTCTCCGGATAAACCGGTTGTAAACTTCAACTTCCGCAACCGGAAAAATCATGGACGCTATAACGTTCACGGGCTCTTGCATGTCTACAATTTCACAAGGTTACTGATGGGCACTCACCAAAGATGTCGAGATTGCATCTTCGAATTCAAGACCCGTGTCATATAAATAATATACTGTTTGGTTACCAACAGTTACATGCTCTTTTTGGGCATATCTGATTGTCATGATTCCTTGTGAATCTAATTAGCAAGTGTGCAACGTTTTAAGGGCCTATTTTTGATATCTTACAGTCCGATATTAAATGTGTGTTATTTTTGGGCGAACTACACAATCGCCTTCCAGTTACCAGTGTTTGATTGCTCTGTTTCTGCTTGGTGCTGTCCTGTGGTTGTGTTGTTTTATTCGTAGCTTGCATATGCAAGTATGGGTGATCTGTTTTGTGGGTGCAATTATTTTTGCCATGCTTACTGTTAATTTCTGCCTGAGCGCTTTCATACCTTTCTGCGAATGTTACAACCTGTTCAAAAGTTTCGAGTCCGTGCTCCACCATGAACCGTCTCGTGTCAGGGGTGATCGAGTCCTTAAACTTCTCCACGATTATCATTTCCTGCAGCCCTTTAGAAGATTCTTCAAAGGTGCTGAGAGACCCCCACTTTGCCAGGTACGTTTCTATTGTAGCAGCGAAATGTCTAAATAATTCATGTGAGTTTAGCTTCACGAAACTTGCTGCAAAAAAAAAAAAAAAAAAAAAACAGTAGCAGCGTTATGTTGAAAAAGTTCGAGGAAAGCTTAATTCAACATCTCCTAGTTGTTTTTCTCCTCCATCGGCACCTTTAAAAATGCACCATAAGCTGATCCACAAACACTCTAAGATTGCTTCATGTTATTTTTCTCCCTCTGTAAGCCATATGTAGCTGCTAAATATTCAAATCTAGAGGGATAGACATCTAGTTCTTATGAGGCCTCGGAGTAGATATCTAAAAAAAAAAAAAAAAAACGCCGCACTAGGCGCTGTCGCATGAGAGATGATTCCCCTATCGCTGCCTTCGAAATTGTCCTGCCGATTATCACTATTTCAGAGACATGGTAATTCAGGAGATACAAGGAGCTGAGAATGAAAAGAGAGTACAAAAAGTGGTGCAGCAGGCCCAACAAGACCAGTGGACTACATGGGAAGGAGCCCTGCAAGGGTCCTTGACATGGAATGTTACATGGCATATATAGACTCAGCTTCATTATTAGATCAATGTATGGCCTCCTGCCATCGTCAGCAAATCGTGTGAGATGGGGAAAGTCTGAGATGCAGAGTGCACCCTGTACCATGAAAGGCATACACACATGCTTTCAGCTTGCAAGGTGTCCTTAGGGTAAAGGCAATACACTTGGCACCACAACAAAGTGCTAAATGAGCTGGCTGCTACAATAGACTTGGCAAGGATGAAGGCGAACAGCAAAGTCAGACCGAGCACCGCAAATACATACTTTCTGAGAGCAGGAAAGTCAGCACATCACACACCAAGTGAATCAAGTAACAGTTTACCATCGCTTCTTGACTGTGCAATGACTCGGAGATGGCAGTAGACCTATCTGGGTTATGGGCATACCCAGAGAGTATCAGAAAATCTCGAAGACTGCCAGATATAGTGCTGCAGTCATCATCATCGCACCGGCTTATAATGATTCAGCTGACCATGCCATTTGAATCCACACTGGACGAGCAACACTCGTTCACAGTTGCCAAGTCATATGATCTGGCCACGGACTTGAGACACGATGAGTTCACAACAAGGATCATGGCTGTTGAGAAGGGTGAAAGAGGTCTCGTGGCGCCTCAGTGTATGATCTACTGAAGCTGTTGGGGTTGAGGGGACAGTCAAGAACAAGGGCGCTTAAGAGGCTCATCGAAATTGCGGAAAAGGCAAAGTGCTGGCTGTGGAACAACCGCAACGGGCAGTGGTACTCGACACAGTAATTTGTTATCAACGTAGGGGTTACTTTCACAATCGTCTCCAGCTGGCAGAGAATAGG
>JAMPIV010002899.1:5000-48840 GCA_024509875.1 Oreohelix idahoensis
TGTTTGTGAAGATTTGGCATGTGTTTGTTGAAGGCCTATGTTGTCACGTGACAGGAAGATTTGGCATGTGTTTGTTAAAGGCCTATGTTGTCACGTGACAGGAGGATTTGGCATGTGTTTATTGAAGGCCCATGTTGTCACGTGACAGGAAGATTTGGCATGTGTTTGTTGAAGGTCTATGTTGTCACGTGACAGGAGGATTTGGCTTGTGTTTGTTAAGGGGAGGTTTCACCCATATTTTGGCATTTTGTTTAAAAATTATCATTTTTACAATATTGATGCTACAGTTTAGTGTCACCATTTTTCTACCTAACACTATGTTTTTTATTGCAGTTTTCAGCTTACAAATATTTTAAATTAATTTTTCAAATACGTATGTTCAGCCACAAATCAGCTAATTATATATGCAAAAAATTTATTTTGTTATAACTTTTTTATTTATTAACATATTTTAATAATTTTTTCGGTATTTAGTCCAGCCAGGGCATTAGATTAAAATTTTTAAAAGTTATGAACCTTAACATAAAATAACATTTCATTGGCTGAAACTTCTCATGATTGTCACAAAATCGCCAGCTTCAACCAATCAGAATCAAGCTTTCATTGGGGCTTGGCTGGCTGATTTATTTACTTCGTATTCACTTCCTGTGTCATTGTGAAGCAGAATTAGCGATTACTGTGAAATTTATAGTGATTTCTTATTTAATAAAATGGATTGTGTTAATAAATCAACAGCATCAGGTAAAAGAAGGAAGGATAGGCCCATTAAGAGGAAATTTAGAGGTAACAGATATTCTGGTTCTCTTAAACAACCGAAAGTCACAGCCACGTGTCAGACAAACGAAATAAGCCTAGGCCTATCGTCAAACTGTCATTCTCAGCCAGATGAACGTAAAACTCTAAACTCATCGGCATCATTCTGCAAATTAAATAGTGTTAAAACTACAGCTGTGAAACCCACTGATCCTGAAACTATTGAAGGATACAGAATTATCAGCATTGAAAACGTCTTGGATTTTGTTAAACAGTTCCCCTGTCCAAAGTGTTTGACATCACCTGTCACTACAAACAGTGAGCAGAACCAGTTTACAGAGTCTTTATACACAGTGAATGAGACTCACTTTGGCCTGTCAAGTTCATTTACTTTCACTTGTATATTTTGTTGTGACAGTTTTCAACTATCTTCATCTGCTGAAAATATAAATTTAAGATTCCAGATGTCAATGTTTAGCATAGGAATAAACAAAGAAAAAAGTAAACGTTTTCTGACAAATATGAATATGCCTCCACCAGTAGCATCAGCAACACACAGTGAGTTGAAAAGGAAAATTTTGCATGCTACAAAAAGATGTGCAGAAGAAAGTATGCATTCTGCTGTCGAAGAATTAAAATCAGATGTTAAGACAAATGAAGTTACTGTGTCATGTGATGGCACCTGGCAACGGCGAGGCTTCTCAAGTAAAAATGGCATAGCAACAGTTCTATCTGTGAACCCAGTGAGAGCAGCAAAAGTTGTTGATGTAGAAATTTTGTCCAATTACTGTGATGCTTGCAGTAAGGCTAGAAAGAAATACAAAACAGATGAAGAATTTGAAGTGTGGATGACAGGTCATAAATCATGCCAAAAAAATCATGAGGGTGCCTCTGGTCTGATGGAATCAAATGGAATGATTAATATTTTTAGAAGATCTGAGGAAAAACATGGTTTGAAGTATGTAAAATATCTTGGAGATGGGGATTCAAAAAGTTTTAAATCTGTTGCCGAGGCAAAGCCACAAATGTATCCGGGACTTCAAATCAAAAAATTAGAATGCTGCGGCCATGTTCAGAAACGAATGGGACGACGTCTCCTTGATAAAGTTGCAGAATGTAAAGGTAAGCACTATGAAGAAGATGGGAAAAAGTATAAGGATATTGGAAATTTTGGAAGATTAACAAAGAGTGCTATTATGAGAATACAAGGTCATTACGGTGCCGCAATAAGAGGAAATATTGGTTCAATTTCCAATATGAAAAAAAGCATAATGGCCATTCTCAAGCACCGTGCTGGAGATCATGAAGATTGTGGAGATTGGTGCCCAAAGGATATAAACAAGGCTAACAAAAACAGGCTGCCTAAATTTGTCATTAAAGAAATTCAGCCTGTCTTTGATGAATTGTCTTCAGACTTCTTGTTGTCAAAATGTCTCCATGGAGGAACACAGAACTCTAATGAGTCTTTCCACAATCTGATCTGGAACAGATGTCCCAAAGCAGCATTTGTAGGAAGAGACAGATTAGAACTTTCAGTTTATGATGCTTTGATAGTTTTCAATGATGTAGAACTTGGGAGAAGAGGAATTTTTGAAAATCTTGGTCTATCTTTTGGGAAATACTGCTTCAAAGGATTTTCTGGTTTTGACGCGGCACGAGTCTCTGCTTCCCTAAGATCATATGATATGAAAAAAGCAGAATACAGACACAGAAAATCTTTCCTGGATTATAAGAATACCAACAAAGATAATGGATATGCAGGTGGTGGATTCTAATGTGAGTATGACAATTTTACAGCATGTTTTCCCTGTATTTTGCTTATTTCTACGATATTGTTTTTCAGCAATTTTGATGACATCATGTCAGGATTACTCAAAAAGTTGTAAAGCTAAAGGCTTTAAACTTTGTATACTATAATCTCATACTATAGTGCTTGTCCCCTGCTAATTTTAAAAGTATAAACCTGTAACTTTTTGATCAGTGAATTTTTAAAGTATCTCTACCCTGTATTTTTATCAAGAAAAATGGGTCTAATTTTTGAAAATTCATAAAACATCACTCGGACAGTTTATGAAAATGAAACTAGAAGGGAGTCTTGAGAATGCTGTGATCTATGTGCAAGCCAAATTCCAATGTCCTATCTTTGCAAATAAAGTGTGCATCTTGACACAAAAAAGTTTCTATTTTTAGTAACAATATGCAAATTAGGACCCAATATAATTATTTTCCAATGATTGAGCATTTTTTATTAGATGCTTTGATGTCCTAAACATGCCCAAAAAAATTGGAGCTTGTAAAGACAAAAATAAAAAAAAAATTTTTTTAGGTGAAACCTCCCCTTAAAGGCCTATGTTGTCACGTGACAGGAGGATTTGGCATGTGTTTGTTAAAGGCCTATGTTGTCACGTGACAGGAGGATTTGGCATGTGTTTATTTAAGGCCTATGTTGTCACGTGACAGGAAGATTTGGCATGTGTTTGTTGAAGGTCTATGTTGTCACGTGACCGGAGGATTTGGCATGTGTTTGTTAAAGGCCTATGTTGTCACGTGACAGGAGAATTTGGCATGTGTTTATTGAAGGTCTATGTTATCACGTGACAGGAAGATTCGGCATGTGTTTGTTGAAGGCCTATGTTGTCACGTGACAGGAAGATTTGGCATGTGTTTGTTGAAGGCCTATGTTGTCACGTGACAGGAAGATTTGGCATGTGTTTGTTGAAGGCCTATGTTGTCACGTGACAGGAAGATTTGGCATGTGTTTGTTGAAGGTCTATGTTGTCACGTGACAGGAAGATTTGGCATGTGTTTGTTGAAGGCCTATGTTGTCACGTGACAGGAAGATTTGGCATGTGTTTGTTGAAGGCCTATGTTGTCACGTGACAGGAAGATTTGGCATGTGTTTGTTGAAGGCCTATGTTGTCACGTGACAGGGGGATTTGGCATGTGTTTGTTGAAGGCCTATGTTGTCACGTGACAGGAGGATTTGGCATGTGTTTGTTGAAGGCCTATGTTGTCACGTGACAGGAGGATTTGGCATGTGTTTGTTGAAGGCCTATGTTGTCACGTGGCAGGAAGATTTGGCATGTGTTTGTTGAAGGTCTATGTTGTCACGTGACATGAAGATTTGGCATGTGTTTGTTGAAGGCCTATGTTGTCACGTGACAGGAAGATTTGGCATGTGTTTGTTGAAGGTCTATGTTGTCACGTGACATGAAGATTTGGCATGTGTTTGTTGAAGGTCTATGTTGTCACGTGACAGGAAGATTTGGCATGTGTTTGTTGAAGGCCTATGTTGTCACGTGACAGGAAGATTTGGCATGTGTTTGTTGAAGGCCTATGTTGTCACGTAACAGGAAGATTTGGCATGTGTTTGTTGAAGGTCTATGTTGTCACGTGACAGGAGGATTTGGCATGTGTTTGTTGAAGGCCTATGTTGTCACGTGACAGGAGGATTTGGCATGTGTTTGTTGAAGGCCTATGTTGTCACCTGACAGGAAGATTTGGCATGTGTTTGTTGAAGGCCAATGTTGTCACGTGACAGGAAGATTTGGCATGTGTTTGTTGAAGGCCTATGTTGTCACGTGACAGGAAGATTTGGCATGTGTTTGTTGAAGGCCTATGTTGTCACGTGACAGGAGGATTTGGCATGTGTTTGTTAAAGGTCTATGTTGTCACCTGACAGGAGGATTTGGCATGTGTTTGTTGAAGGTCTATGTTGTCACGTGACAGGAGGATTTGGCATGTGTTTGTTGAAGGCCTATGTTGTCACGTGACAGGAAGATTTGGCATGTGTTTGTTGAAGGCCTATGTTGTCACGTGACAGGAAGATTTGGCATGTGTTTGCTGAAGGTCTGTGTTGTCACGTGACAAGAAGATTTGGCATGTGTTTGTTGAAGGCCTATGTTGTCACGTGACAGGAAGATTTGGCATGTGTTTGTTGAAGGTCTATGTTGTCACGCGACAGGAGGATTTGGCATGTGTTTGTTGAAGGCCTATGTTGTCACGTGGCAGGAAGATTTGGCATGTGTTTGTTGAAGGCCTATGTTGTCACGTGACAGGAAGATTTGGCATGTGTTTGTTAAAGGCCTATGTTGTCACGTGACAGAATGATTTGGCATGTGTTTATTGAAGGCCCATGTTGTCACGTGACAGGAAGATTTGGCATGTGTTTGTTGAAGGTCTATGTTGTCACGTGACAGGAGGATTTGGCATGTGTTTGTTAAAGGTCTATGTTGTCACGTGACAGGAGGATTTGGCATGTGTTTGTTAAAGGCCTATGTTGTCACGTGACAGGAGGATTTGGCATGTGTTTATTTAAGGCCTATGTTGTCACGTGACAGGAAGATTTGGCATGTGTTTGTTGAAGGTCTATGTTGTCACGTGACCGGAGGATTTGGCATGTGTTTGTTAAAGGCCTATGTTGTCACGTGACAGGAGAATTTGGCATGTGTTTATTGAAGGTCTATGTTGTCACGTGACAGGAAGATTTGGCATGTGTTTGTTGAAGGCCTATGTTGTCACGTGACAGGAAGATTTGGCATGTGTTTGTTGAAGGCCTATGTTGTCACGTGACAGGAAGATTTGGCATGTGTTTGTTGAAGGCCTATGTTGTCACGTGACAGGAAGATTTGGCATGTGTTTGTTGAAGGTCTATGTTGTCACGTGACAGGAAGATTTGGCATGTGTTTGTTGAAGGCCTATGTTGTCACGTGACAGGAAGATTTGGCATGTGTTTGTTGAAGGCCTATGTTGTCACGTGACAGGAAGATTTGGCATGTGTTTGTTGAAGGTCTATGTTGTCACGTGCCAGGAAGATTTGGCATGTGTTTGTTGAAGGCCTATGTTGTCACGTGACAGGAAGATTTGGCATGTGTTTGTTGAAGGCCTATGTTGTCACGTGACAGGAAGATTTGGCATGTGTTTGTTGAAGGCCTATGTTGTCACGTGACAGGAAGATTTGGCATGTGTTTGTTGAAGGCCTATGTTGTCACGTGACTGGAGGATTTGGCATGTGTTTGTTGAAGGCCTATGTTGTCACGTGACAGGAAGATTTGGCATGTGTTTGTTGAAGGCCTATGTTGTCACATGACAGGAAGATTTGGCATGTGTTTGTTGAAGGCCTATGTTGTCACGTGACAGGAGGATTTGGCATGTGTTTGTTGAAGGTCTATGTTGTCACGTGACAGGAAGATTTGGCATGTGTTTGTTGAAGGTCTTTGTTGTCACGTGACAGGAAGATATGGCATGTGTTTGTTGAAGGTCTATGTTGTCACGTGACAGGAGGATTTGACATGTGTTTGCTAAAGACCTATGTTGTCACGTGACAGGAGGATTTGGCATGTGTTTGCTAAAGACCTATGTTGTCACGTGACAGGAGGATTTGGCATGTGTTTGTTGAAGGCCTATGTTGTCACGTGACAGGAGGATTTGGCATGTGTTTGTTGAAGGCCTATGTTGTCACGTGACAGGAAGATTTGGCATGTGTTTGTTGAAGGCCTATGTTGTCACGTGACAGGAGGATTTGGCATGTGTTTGTTGAAGGCCTATGTTGTCACGTGACAGGAAGATTTGGCATGTGTTTGTTGAAGGCCTATGTTGTCACGTGACAGGAAGATTTGGCATGTGTTTGTTGAAGGCCTATGTTGTCACGTGACAGGAAGATTTGGCATGTGTTTGTTGAAGGCCTATGTTGTCACGTGACAGGAGGATTTGGCATGTGTTTGTTGAAGGCCTATGTTGTCACCTGACAGGAGGATTTGGCATGTGTTTGTTGAAGGCCTATGTTGTCACGTGACAGGAAGATTTGGCATGTGTTTGTTGAAGGCCTATGTTGTCACGTGACAGGAAGATTTGGCATGTGTTTGTTGAAGGCCTATGTTGTCACGTGACAGGAAGATTTGGCATGTGTTTGTTGAAGGCCTATGTTGTCACGTGACAGGAAGATTTGGCATGTGTTTGTTGAAGGCCTATGTTGTCACGTGACAGGAAGATTTGGCATGTGTTTGTTGAAGGCCTATGTTGTCACGTGACAGGAGGATTTGGCATGTGTTTGTTGAAGGCCTATGTTGTCACGTGACAGGAAGATTTGGCATGTGTTTGTTGAAGGCCTATGTTGTCACGTGACAGGGAGATTTGGCATGTGTTTGTTGAAGGCCTATGTTGTCACGTGACAGGAAGATTTGGCATGTGTTTGTTGAAGGCCTATGTTGTCACGTGACAGGAAGATTTGGCATGTGTTTGTTGAAGGCCTATGTTGTCACGTGACAGGAGGATTTGGCATGTGTTTGTTGAAGGCCTATGTTGTCACGTGACAGGACGGATCTGCGTGTGTTTGTTGAAGGCCTATGTTGTCACGTGACAGGAAAGATTTGGCATGTGTTTGTTGAAGGCCTATGTTGTCACGTGACAGGAAGATTTGGCATGTGTTTGTTGAAGGCCTATGTTGTCACGTGACAGGAGGATTTGGCATGTGTTTGTTGAAGGCCTATGTTGTCACGTGACAGGAGGATTTGGCATGTGTTTGTTGAAGGCCTATGTTGTCACGTGACAGGAGGATTTGGCATGTGTTTGTTGAAGGCCTATGTTGTCACGTGACAGGAGGATTTGGCATGTGTTTGTTGAAGGCCTATGTTGTCACGTGACAGGAGGATTTGGCATGTGTTTGTTGAAGGCCTATGTTGTCACCTGACAGGAAGATTTGGCATGTGTTTGTTGAAGGCCTATGTTGTCACGTGACAGGAGGATTTGGCATGTGTTTGTTGAAGGCCTATGTTGTCACGTGACAGGAGGATTTGGCATGTGTTTGTTGAAGGCCTATGTTGTCACGTGACAGGAAGATTTGGCATGTGTTTGTTGAAGGCCTATGTTGTCACCTGACAGGAGGATTTGGCATGTGTTTGTTGAAGGCCTATGTTGTCACGTGACAGGAGGATTTGGCATGTGTTTGTTGAAGGCCTATGTTGTCACGTGACAGGAGGATTTGGCATGTGTTTGTTGAAGGCCTATGTTGTCACCAGACAGGAGGATTTGGCATTTGTTTGTTGAAGGCCTATGTTGTCACGTGACAGGAGGATTTGGCATGTGTGTGTTTATTGAAGACCTATGTTGTCACGTGACAGGAGGATTTGGCATGTGTTTGTTGAAGGCCTATGTTGTCACGTGACAGGAAGATTTGGCATGTGTTTGTTGAAGACCTATGTTGTCACGTGACAGGAGGATTTGGCATGTGTTTGTTGAAGGCCTATGTTGTCACGTGACAGGAAGATTTGGCATGTGTTTGTTGAAGGCCTATGTTGTCACGTGACAGGAGGATTTGGCATGTGTTTGTTGAAGGCCTATGTTGTCACGTGACAGGACGATTTGGCATGTGTTTGTTGAAGGCCTATGTTGTCACGTGACAGGACGATTTGGCATGTGTTTGTTGAAGGCCTATGTTGTCACGTGACAGGACGATTTGGCATGTGTTTGTTGAAGGCCTATGTTGTCACGTGACAGGAGGATTTGGCATGTGTTTGTTGAAGGCCTATGTTGTCACGTGACAGGAGGATTTGGCATGTGTTTGTTGAAGGCCTATGTTGTCACGTGACAGGACGATTTGGCATGTGTTTGTTGAAGGCCTATGTTGTCACGTGACAGGAAGATTTGGCATGTGTTTGTTGAAGGCCTATGTTGTCACGTGACAGGAGGATTTGGCATGTGTTTGTTGAAGGCCTATGTTGTTGATTTGGCATTTGTTGCCTATGTTGTCACGTGACAGGAAGATTTGGCATGTGTTTGTTGAAGGCCTATGTTGTCACGTGACAGGAAGATTTGGCATGTGTTTGTTGAAGGCCTATGTTGTCACCTGACAGGAAGATTTGGCATGTGTTTGTTGAAGGCCTATGTTGTCACCTGACAGGAAGATTTGGCATGTGTTTGTTGAAGGCCTATGTTGTCACCTGACAGGAGGATTTGGCATGTGTTTGTTGAAGGCCTATGTTGTCACGTGACAGGAGGATTTGGCATGTGTTTGTTGAAGTCCTACGTTGTCACGTGACAGGAGGATTTGGCATGTGTTTGTTGAAGGCCTATGTTGTCACGTGACAGGATAATTTGGCATGTGTTTGTTGAAGGCCTATGTTGTCACCTGACAGGAAGATTTGGCATGTGTTTGTTGAAGGCCTATGTTGTCACGTGACAGGAGGATTTGGCATGTGTTTGTTGAAGGCCTATGTTGTCACGTGACAGGAGGATTTGGCATGTGTTTGTTGAAGGCCTATGTTGTCACCTGACAGGAGGATTTGGCATGTGTTTGTTGAAGGCCTATGTTGTCACGTGACAGGAGGATTTGGCATGTGTTTGTTGAAGGCCTATGTTGTCACGTGACAGGAGGATTTGGCATGTGTTTGTTGAAGGCCTATGTTGTCACCTGACAGGAGGATTTGGCATGTGTTTGTTGAAGGCCTATGTTGTCACCTGACAGGAGGATTTGGCATGTGTTTGTTGAAGGCCTATGTTGTCACCTGACAGGAGGATTTGGCATGTGTTTGTTGAAGGCCTATGTTGTCACGTGACAGGAAGATTTGGCATGTGTTTGTTGAAGGCCTATGTTGTCACGTGACAGGAGGATTTGGCATGTGTTTGTTGAAGGCCTATGTTGTCACGTGACAGGAGGATTTGGCATGTGTTTGTTGAAGGCCTATGTTGTCACGTGACAGGAGGATTTGGCATGTGTTTGTTGAAGGCCTATGTTGTCACCTGACAGGAGGATTTGGCATGTGTTTGTTGAAGGCCTATGTTGTCACCTGACAGGAGGATTTGGCATGTGTTTGTTGAAGGCCTATGCTCCTTGGGGAGCTAACATGTATTGAATTGATTAAATAATTATTAGAATGTTATGTTAAAATATTTCTGTATGTTTTAAAGTCACTACATGTAATTATCTTACAAACAAATTAATTATATATATATATTTATTAATTGTGTAACGTTGTGATTATAATTATTTACAATCGTGACCACCGGAGGAACATCATTTGTGCTATTCGTATTTCGTACGAATGTTTCCTTACTTGTAAACTCCGGTACCAAGTACAAAGTAAACGAAAAGTTACAATAGGCCATCGGCTGCGCTAAAGGTGAACATTACCAAAACAGGGAAAACTGAGGCCTGTAAACAGTAAATAAATATTAGACAAACATAAAGGTATGTTTGCTCTGCTCTAAAGTTACTTAACTGAGTATTGCCATGTTGCTATTGACAGCTTATTCTGTGCACCTGTGCTTAAGGTCAGAAAGACACCTCCACCTCCATTTTCTGTTGCATTTGTTGCTGGTCCATCTATGTATGCATGAATCCAGGTGTTATGTGGGAAATATTTCTCTGTGTATTTTGTGGGAACTTTGATTTGCCACATTTACAATGATTTGATAGATGTGATGCCACTTTCCTGTATCAGCAGTTATTCTTCATCCTCCTTTGTCCTGAAAAGGACGTTGGTTGCGTTGTGTCGCCCTTTACAGCGCAGCTGCGATATTTGCGCCTTTCGGACGACACATCCGACTTCCGCACGGCATTTTTGGGGACCGGGTTTGCTTTCCCTCTTCGATCCCTACTCTCTCGGCCAGACTACAGTGATGCAGCCTGTTTCCAGGACCACCACTTGGAGGTGGAGTAGTGTCTTGGTCAGCTCTGGTTTGCTGACGCAAGCAGTCAAGCTATGAGTCACTGACTGCATTCATCTCTTGCTGTGTCTTCAGTCCCAGCAGTTATTCATCTTATTTGGAATTGAAAACACTATTTATCCTAATTATAACCCATCAGAGGTTGAAGGGTTATTTCTCATTAAAAAAAAAAAAAAATAGGGAACTTAAAAATTCCCAGCAAAAAAGTAATTAGGCTGCCTACTCAGACTATAATTAAGAATAGTTTATTTTAGTATAGAATTTTAATGTACAAAATGTATACAATAAAATAATATGAAAAACAGAGAATAACAATATTATATTATTTACAGGATTGCAATTCACCCATATCAGTAGAAGAGGTGTTGAGAATAGACTGACTTAGAAAACTGCACGATATAGTAAAGCAGTATGCAACCAGAACAAAACACAAAAATCAATATGTAAAGATTACTGAGGGTTTAGTGGGAAATTTAATGTGTAATAAGGTTCTCTTAATACATATTGATAATAACAAATAAATAGTGAACCAGGTTACATCCTAGACTTCACCTCTTCCTATATTTTTTACATGTACAACAAATGTAGCCTACATTAACTCTTTGATTCCAAAATTATTACTTACACTGTGCCTCAATTTTGTGTGTGTGTGTGTGTGTTTTTTTCCCCAATTAATTCTAAACAGCAGAATATACCATGTTTTTGTGTAAATTGTTTATGTGAACATGCACATATTATATATTAAACTGATGGGAAATTGATAGGGAGTCAAGATGGGCAGTGTTTCTCCATTAGTATTAATACAAGCATAATTGGAATTTATAAAAACACAATGCATGTTGTAAAAAATACACCAACAACGTTAACAGTAGAATATGAACTTGATGAAGGCAGTTTATTGTTGCAGTCAATGAAACTTGCTTTCCTAGTCTTGGAACATCAAGGTAATTCATATATGGCCATATCTACAGCACAGTCTGGATAAGTAGAAATTACTGGGACCACCTAAAAAAATTTCTCCTTATCAGGAGTTTGCTCAGAGCTGGACATTTTGCAGTCAGAATAAAAGAGAGAGTAAAAAGTAATTATTTTTACCCTTTATTTACAACTGTTTCATCATTTGACATGTTATTGGGCCAAAGGGCTGATAGCCCAAGTGCTGCTGGTTACAAAAAAAGAAAAAAAATTGTTTAAACAAGTCAAGTATAATTATATCACATAAATATTTTGACAATTGTTTGTGGTTTTAAAAGTTTATCTTTAGCTTTGTCTTTCACCTGTGACTAGTCATTAACTGTAGCTTTAGATCAAGTTCTGTTGTTCATTGGCCAGGCAAAATCCACTCATCAGCTAAATGTAACATTCCTCATCTCTTCGATCATTTGATAATGAATTATGACTATCACCTCAATTCTCTTAATTGTTGACTATGTTTTTAAGTAAATGTGACACATTCATTTTCTCAGGAGACTTAGAATTTGTAGATACTTGGCTTGTCACATTTCTGTGGTAATTCAAAGAAAACCATAATCATGTGATTCATCACAAAACTATAATAAAAGTGCCAAAGCATGTAGACATGCTGTTTAACTTCACTCTGATTGCTAAAACAGTAACAGAAGTCACTTTATGGTTTTAAAATATAGACTAGATCAGCAGCAGGCAACCTATGTGATGTGAGGATCTACTTTAGAAACACTGAGCTCTCTAAAGATCTGCCTTGATACAATCATATCTGTTTCAGGTTCCAGAGTATAACAAATGCTGAAGAAGTGCAGCACATAAGTTATTTGCATCTCTGCAGCATAACCCTCTTACTGCAATTCTTTCAACAAGGCATTGAAAAATTGAAACTAAATTATATTTTACCAAATGATAATGTCACTTCATATTAAGGATCCCATTCTTATCTTATGCTGTTCATTAATAAAGTGAATTTTAATAAGGCTTCTTATAGGTTATCAATGGAAACACAGAATAAGTACCTTTAATCCTGGGGATATCACACTTTTAAATACCTTTGAGTAAGAGTAAGTCCTTAGTTTGCTATCGTTTTTTTTTTTAAATAATTTCTATCATGTAAAGATCTACCAAATCATCCTCTGTGATCTCCTTTATTTTTAAGTTTGGAGATAACTTTGAGGATTAGGGTATGTTCACTGCTGGTGTGAAATGTATTAAACAGATGTGGGGATAGGGGAAGATAGTAACTGTGGGTCACAGAAATATTGAAAGTGAAAAGGAAAGGAGAGAATGAAGTAATGGAAAATGATAAAATATTTATTTAAAAAAAGCATATTTGTTTATGGCTAATGCAGTTGCATTAGGCCACACCATTTGACAGTGATTATTGCTGTGAGGTAATGCTGCTTAGATATTGGTGTAAATATATGTAGTATGTCTTTATAGTCTTAAAATGATACCCATCATCTGCTATATTTCATTGCCTTCAGGTTGAAAGAAATATGGAATCTAATGTCACACATCTAATTACAGAAATGAAGCAGGAAACAGACTATGAGGTATGTAAAATATTTATGTCCCATGTAATTCCCCTGGGTCTCTGAAGAGACAAAGAAAGAATATGCTTACTGCACTCTTGAGCATGTCGTACAAAGTGACTTGTGGGGTTGTGGGTGGGGCTGGCTACCTCATTATGTTAAACAAATTGTCACAGACTCCACTGCTACAAGTGTATGTGAATGCTAGGTGCAGGCTTCTAACAAGTGGTCCAGCTGTAATGGTGGCTGTATGCTCTGTTAGGAGCACAAAAAGAAGATGAATGAAAATATTGACATTTGGAAGCTTTCAAGGGTGCATTCTTCTTCTTTGATCCTTAGCCACCGATTGTCAAAGCAGTCAGTGGCCATCATGCCAGGTGGTGTCTTGTAGGGCAACAACAAATTGATTCCACTTTGCTTTGTTGGTGGCCATCCTTTGTATGGTGCCACAACTCTGGTTCATTCTTTGCATCTAAGCCTCACAGTACTCTACAGGTTGTTTTTGGTCAGCCTCTCTTTCATTTTACTTCAGGGGTCCATAGCATAGCTGTTAATGAGATGGCATCGGGGTCTGTTCTGAGGACATGGCCAACCAAACTCCAGCATCTGTCAGCTATGATGGTATGCATGTCCTCTTGCTTGCTCCGAGTAAGCAGATCTTGGTTGGTGATGGTATTCAGCCAAAAGATTAAGAGAATTTTTCTTAGGCAGGTTGTATGAAAAGAGGATAATTTTGACATTTCCTTCTCTGTTACTCTCCAGCATTCCGCACCATAGAGAAGAATGGAAAGCACACAGCTCTGATATAATCTTAATTTTGTGCTGTACTGAGTGGATTTCTAAATGTTTAGACTATAAAGGTGTGCATGGTATAGTGTTAAATTTGTGAGAAAAAAGAGAATGTTTTTGCAATTTGCTGGACATGTAAAGAAATGATTTTGAACAATTTTATGCGATCATTTTCATAATTTATCTTGATCTATACTATACTGGGAATTTGTATTTACTTAACAACTAAGTTTTTTGTAATCAGGCACAAATAATATTAAAATTGAAACCTTAGTAGGAGAAAAGCCTAATTTTACTGGTCAAAAAGTGGATGTTAGTGTATTTACTTAACAACTAAAACTTTTTTTTTGAGGTACCTTACAGCTTCCCCTCCTTACTGCCATTCAAATCAGGCACCAAATAATATTAAAAGAAATGTCCCAATTGTAATTGTAGGAGAAAAGCAGGATTTAAGTTACTGGTTTTTTTAATTTTACTGGTCAAAAAGTGGATGTTAGTAGGTTCCCTTTAAAACTGTGGGGGGCGGCAGTTGCATGTCTAAAATATCTTTAAAACTTTATGACTTGACAGCTGGCATGGTTGAGGTGCCTTACAACTTCCCCTCCCTAATGGCTTTCAAGCTAGACTCTTTTCCGTCAAAAGTTTACAGAGATTCTTCAACCACACCCAGCATGGACTGAGAGTCGGACACAATGATAGTCTTTGTTAATGAAGTTTCAGTTATCCACCTTAACGCAGCAGTAAAAGCCTAGACCTCCATTCTCATGCTGCAAGTTGTTATCTTGTAAGCCCCGCTATGTTCAGACCAGTACCCTAGCAGAGAAGCCTTAACCAGATGTCTCACCCCAGATTACAGACCCATTGGTATAGTTCACAAATTACAGAGGAATAATGTTTACATCAAATACCAGCAGAAGGAAGGAAGGTTATCTGGTCAAGCTGCTTAAGATTTACATTCATTCATTCATAACCCTCCACTCCCAAAGGAGCATAGGCCTTCAACAAACACATGCCAAGTCCTCCTCAAGTCCTCCTGTCACGTGCCATCATCTCAAGTTCTTTCCATGTTCTCCTCATCATTTTCACCTCTGTTTCCAACTCTCTTCTCCATGTGCT
Source organism: Oreohelix idahoensis (assembly GCA_024509875.1). NCBI lineage: Eukaryota > Metazoa > Mollusca > Gastropoda > Stylommatophora > Oreohelicidae > Oreohelix > Oreohelix idahoensis. The sequence continues at coordinate 19,823 of JAMPIV010002899.1, forward strand.
TCTTGGTCTACCTCTGCCTCTCTTGCCCTGGGGGTTCCAGAACAAGGACTGCCTTGTAATGCTATCAACAGGTTTCCTCAGTGTGTGTCCTATCCATCGCCATCGTCTTCTTCTCATCTCTTGTTCCACTGGCACTTGTCTAGTTCTTGTCATCAGTTCCACGTTGGTAACCTTGTCATACCATTTTAATCCCTCTATTCTACGCAAGCACCCATTTATGAAAGTCTGTAGGTTTTTGGTTGTCTTTGTTGTTCTCCATGTCTCTGAGCCATACAATAGGACTGACTTCACATTTGAGTTGAAGATTCTTATTTTCGTGTTGGATCCTATTTCTCTTGATCTCCATATATTTCCCAATGCAATGAAAGCTCCTCTTGCTTTTTGTATTCTTAGATATTATGAACTGAATCAGCTTCTACAGAAGAGAGGAATTATGTTTAAAAAGTTTTCAGTGGAAGTACCTCATCTGTTATGGAGCATCTATAGCTACAAGTAATACCTGACCATCTTTGAGGGAGAAGAAATTCCCACAAAACATTGTTATTGTTATAAAGAATTGACATCATTGCACTCTGGGCAAACCCATAGATGCTCAGTCTCCATCAGTATATGTTGAATGTGAATGCTAACTGTTCCTGTAGCTCACTGGTTGTCAAAACACAACAGATGCATATTTCTCAAACGTGCATCTCTACTAGCTTTACGTTTGATGCCAAATTCCAACAGTCTTAACCTTGATGATTCATGTATTGCAGTGTCATTCTCCAACAGGCAATCATTAATTGCTCTCAGTATATCTCCTAAAATATTCTGTCCACCTCTTCATTTGCTCTTGTATATTCTAGCAGTGTCCCCATTCTTGTCTTTTATGAGGCAACTTGTTTGCTTGTATTTCCCTGTTAGCTTCTTTGTGCTGCTATACAGTTCTCTCATATTTCCTTTGGCTGCAGCAGCTTCTGCCTCTCTTGCCAACTCCTCAATATACTTCCTCTTGTCTCTTTTGATACTTCTTTTTACTTCTTTGTTTGCTTCTGTGTACACTTCTTGAGCCTTGGCTTTGGAGCTTCTAGTTTTGCTTGTGTTTAACTCTGCTTTCTTGTTTTTTCTGTCTTTTATCTCTGTTGTTATTCAAGTATTACTTCACATACACTAGCTTCTGTATTCTCTACATCTTCCAGGAGCATTTGGAATTTGTTATACTGTCGCAAATACTTGTTTCTTGATTTCTTCTTGTAGACTGTTGATTTTGCAGCATTCTATGAATTTTTTTTTGGCTATCAGAAGATTCATGACCCAATCAACCACATTTGATGATCTAAACTTTGTTTAAGCATATGTGACTGATTTTCTGTTCTATGGTCGGACATTCTCTTATGTGAAAAATGATAGCCAGTTTGTTTAATGAATCTTTTTCAGCCCATTTTTATCCCATGACTTCTTATCCAGTGTTGCTGCACCTAAAAGTCACCCATCAAAATTGTGACCTCCATTCCATAATTTCCATGCTGTATAAAATGTTGACTTATCATTAGTTGGTGTAAATTGGATGACATTTACCCGCTATGTTCAGACCAGTACTTCTAGCAGAGAAGCTTTAACCAGATGTCTCACCCCAGATTACAGACCCATTGGCAAGTTGCACCACTTTCCCTTGTTCGTTTAATGTCCGAACATTCCAGGTGCCAAATCTGGAAGTTCTCCTAGAAGAAAGAAGGTTAGTACAGCAACACAGACTCCTTTCGGCTTTCACATCATAATTACTTGGATGGCTGTGTTTTAGGAATTTGTTGAAGTTTTTGTGGTTTAAATTTTTTTTACAGGATGGTGTAACCGGCCCCATGCCCAACCCTCCTTAGTTGCTTTTTACGACATGCTTGGTAGGGGACAGTGTTACTATTCTTTGCTCCCCTTTCAGGCCCCGGTAACACACGGGTGTTAAGATTTACAAGAGCACACAAATTACATAGGAACAATATTACTATCAGTGCCATAAAAAATAAAAAACAGGATCATCTTTGAGAGATTAAAAGAGTCCATAGATAGACAGCTGAGAGATAAACAGGTTTTAAGCAAAACAGATCCTGTACAGACCAGACTGCCACATTGAGAATAATAGTGGAACAAAGTCTGAAATGAAACTTGCCTCTTTACATAGGTTTTTGTGGACTATGAAGATGCACTTGACAGTATGGACAGACAGTCACTTCAGAAACTGGTGAGACATTATAGAGTCCCCCTGAAGATCATTAACTTAATAAAGAAATCATGAAGACACAATGTGCAGAACTCTTCATGGAGAAAGTTTTACAAAACTATTTGAGATAAGAGATGAAGTGTGACAGGGTTGCTTCCTGTCACCATTTCTCTTCCTATTGGCTATAGATTGTATTATGAAAAAATTGATCTCAACCAACAACTTTAGTCAACAGAAATGGTATCCAGTGACTAAACAACTTGATAATGTAGGTTTATCAGATGGCCTGGCTCTCCAGTCCCATAGCCATAATCAGATGCAAGACAATGAGAGTGCTTGGTGTGAGTTTACAGCAAGTAGGTTTGAATATACACAGGGAGAAAAGAAAGATAATGATAATAAATGCAACAAATGATAACAGTATTGCACTTGAAGAAATGCCCCTTCAAGATCATACATAAACTTTGGCAGCAATGTAGACCAAATGGGATGGACTGACAGTGATATCAAAATAAGAATACAAAAAACTAGAGGATCTTTCATTGCATTGGGAAATATGTGGAGAGCAAAAAAATCTTGAGTTCAATGTCAAGTCAGTACGGCATGACTCTGAAACCTGGAGAAAACAAAGACAACAACCAAAAAAGCTAGACTTTCATAAATGGGTGCTTGCATAGAATAGAATGATTGAAGTGGTATGAACAGATCACCTTGCGGAACGGATGACAAGAACCAAACAACTACCAGTGTACAAGAGATGAGAAGAAGACACTGGAGATGGACACAGCACACATTGAGAAAACCTGTTGATAGCAATACCAGGCAGTCCTTGTTCCATAGTCCCCAGGGAGAGAGAGGTAGAGGGACACCAATGAGCACATGGAGAAGAGAACTGGAGACAGACATGAGGAAAACATAGTAGGATGTGAGCTGAAGGCACAAGAAAGGAAGACTTAGCATAAGTTTGTTGAAGGTCTATGCTTCTTGGACAACTGAAGTATGATGATGATGAATGTTACTATCAGTGTCAGGAAAAATCTTTAACTGGATCATGATGAATGTTACTCTCAGTGTCAGGGAAAATCTTTAACTGGATCATGATGAATGTTACTATCAGTGTCAGGGAAAATCTTTAACTGGATCATGATGAATGTTACTATCAGTGTCAGGGACAATCTTTAACTGGATCATGATGAATGTTACTATCATTGTCAGGGAAAATCTTTAACTGGATCATGATGAATGTTACTATCAGTGTCAGGGAAAATCTTTAACTGGATCATGATGAATGTTACTATCAGTGTCAGGGAAAATCTGTAACTGGATCATGATGAATGTTACTATCAGTGTCAGGGAAAATCTTTAACTGGATCATGCTTGAGAGATTAAGAGTCCATAGGGTTAGTCTAGAACTATCATTCCTCTTTTGTTTTTCTTTCTGTTATTTTTATTTCCTTCATCACCTAAAGGTCTACTGAGTCATCGTCTGTCATCTACTTAAAAATTATGATTGACCAGTTGCAAACTCCTGAATTAGATTAAAAGGAAGAATTTCTAAATTGTTATTAATAACTTAATTCTTTTCTGTCCTCATTGCTGAAGTACAGGTGTATAAACAAACCAACACTGTTAGCATTGCTCCTGTCTAAGAGTTAAAATCTTGTCTAACTGTGATTTACTCATATCTCTGGACAGTGAGAGTGTGTCAAGAGTGTTCTGTCATTTTTATTCTCATTTTCTTTTTTTAATTTGAGAAGTTATTTTAAGGTTAGGGTTTGTTAACTGCTGGTGTGAAAGGTATTAAACAGATGTGGACCCAAGGGAGAGATAGGAACTGTGGGTCACAGTCATATTGGAAATGAGAGTGCAGAAAAGGGCAGAAATGGAAAGTGACAAATTGTTTATTTAAAAACAAAAAAGCAAATCTCTATAACAATTACAAGGGTCCTCGACCTTTATGGCACCATATGCACATTTTATATTAACTAATAGGTTGAAGAGCAACAACCAATTTTTGGGACTCACTTATTGCTTACTTACTTAGTCATCCCTCTTCTGCCGTGAGGTGTAGAGGTTTGGAGGAGGAAGCGCTATACTATCCTATTGGCTGTCTTCTTTCCGGCCTGGCTCCAGTCCAGTCCTCAGTCATTCTGAGATTGTTTAATGTTGTCCTCCCAGTGGAGTCGTCCCTGGCTTTTAGTTTCCCATACTTGTCATGGTATCCAATCTTCTTCCATTCTGCAGACAAGGCCAAATAATTGCAGTTGGGACTGTTCTACTTGAGTCTGCGGTGGCTGGGTTTTGAGGCCTTGCCATTTCCTCTGGTTGCTGACCATATCTGTTCTAGTCACTTTATCATCTCCTTCAGATATCTCATTTCTAAGATTTGAATCTGGCTTTTTTGTGGATTGTAGTCATTACCCATGACTGTCATCCATATGTCAAGACTGGAATATAGGTGGGGCGTTATTCAGCCATCTTCTTTCTTGCTTGCTAACTTTTGCTGAAAAATCCTTGGTTTTTGGCCTGAAAAAATCTCCCAGCTGCTGCTCTTCAGGTAGCTAACTCTTCTTTGATGCCCCCTTTCTAGTCTATAACAGCTTTGAGGTAATTGAACTGGTTGATCTGCTCCAGGATCTGTTCTCCTAGCTTAATCTGATGCCTTCTTTCCTCTTGTGATGTCACCATGGTTTTTGTTTTGGAACTGCTGATGACCATCCATCTCATCTCCAGACATGCAGGTTGGGTTGAAGATGTGCCTCTGATTTAGCAATCAGGGCAACATTGTTGGCTAATGCTAGCTCTGAAATACAGACCCATCTCATCTTCCAGTACCCCACTGAATACATGTTGGCCCTGTTCTTACATGATTTGATGACGTGGTCCATGAGGAGTTTGAAAAGATGAGGTGACATGATATCACCTTGTCTTACACCAGTGGTGGTTCTGAACTCTTCTGACTTATGGTATTACCACCCTCACTCATTAAAAAAAGGTATATTTTTACAAAACTAAAATGTAGAGTATATAAAAGGCTGAGTAACACATTAACAATACAGGTTGGTAACCCAGTGTTGCGGATAATGATTAAGTGGGAAAGAGTATCTCCACTAAGGTCTTAGGGTTCTTTACTAACCTTTAATGTTGAGAAGGTGGTGTGAATCTTCCCCTGTTGTATTAGTGAGTAGTCTGTGGTGCTTCTTGTTGTTTGGTGATGGCTTCTCTTGACTTGATGGTGTGTTAGGAGGTGTTCTGTGAAACTAGGCAATGCCCGCAATATTACAGACTGCACAACACATCTGGAACACCACACTTAGATAAAATGTTCTTAGATGCCTGGCATAGACTTATACAATTTATACATGTAACACAAGATACTTCATCATACGAAACATTCCATAACAGTTTACAAGATATACATCAATGTTAGCCAATATAAACGGTTGGCACTTCAGAAATCCTACTGGTGATTTCTAGGAAAATATGTAATGAATTTTGTGTGGATAGCACATGTGAGACTGTCATCTACTTGTAAATAACAGCTTGGCTACATGAGCCACTGTTCACTTGTGAATATTCTCTCATGGTTAATAGGTCTGTCACCAGACATGTCCCATACAACAAGAACCCGTGGTTTCAATGAAGATAATGTACTTCATTTATATTTAACTTTTCTCTAAAGAACATACATTCTGCAATCAGTCGTCACTGGGTGAATTACACAGCTCCTACCTTGAGCTTACATGTATTTATCAAACTCCAATAGAATTCTCATGTTGAGATATACATAATCAATAATTATTCCACATACATGAATAAAATGGCATGGGCCACACACACACACACACACACACACACCTCAAGAGGGCATGTAGCCTCTAGCTCACTGAAAAGCGAAAATCACACCAACTGTTCCTTGCAAGTTTATGGCTATTCTTCTTCTTCTTTGATCCTTAGCCGCCAACCGTCAAAGCAGTCAGTGGCCATTACGCCTGGTGGCGTCTTGTAGGGCAACCACAAATGGATTTCACTTTGCTCAGTTGGTGGCCATCCTTCGTACAGTGCCCCAACTCTGGTTCATTCTTTGCATCTCAGCCTCCACAGTCCTCCGCCAAGTTGTTTTTGGTCGGCCTCTCTTTCATTTTCCTTCAGGGGTCCATAGCATAGCTGTTCTTGTGATGGCATCGGGGTCTTTTCTGAGGACATGGCCAACCCAGCTCCAGCGTCTGCCAGCTATGATGGTGTGCATGTCCTCTTGCTTGCTCTGAGTAAGCAGATCTTGGTTATGGCTATTGCAGCTGCATTAAGCCTCACTATTTAACAATAATTATAATTATTGCTTGGTGTTGATGGTATTCAAGTGTTAGTGTAATATATTTTTATTATAACTTTATTTTCTTAATGTGATACCTAAAGTAGTACATCTAATACTGTTCATTGCTTTCAGGCTGGAAGAAATGTGGCAGCTAATGACACAAGTCTGTTTGCAGAAATAAAGCAGGAAACAGATGTTAAGGTATGTACCTTATTTGTAACATTGTTTAGAAGCTTTAATAATATTGTAGCTTGGATGTATGGTATACTGTTGATGCTCAGAAAAGAAAAATTTATATTGCAATATGCTGCACCCATAAAGAATTTATTTTGGACAGTTTTAAGTTGTCTTTTTCAGAATGTATGGTGGTCTATACTAGGTATTTGTTAATCTAAAATTCTAGCTTAATTTTATATAGTTAACTAAAGTTCATGACTTGTAAGAAACTCAGTGTTTACAAGGCACCAAAGAATATTAAAACAACTGACTCAAATGTAAATGTAGGTGAAAAGCAGGAATTGAGTTGTAGGTGGTTTATTTTATATTTTACTGATCACATATTGAAGGTTAGGAGGTTTCACCAAATCCTAGAAAGGTAAAGGGGATTGGGGCAACTGCCCATATAAAACATCTTTAAAACATTGTGACATGACAGGAGACAAGACTGAAGTGCTTTACCCTCTCCCCTCTCCACTGCTGTTCAGGTTAGGCCCTGGCAAAGTCATTTGAAGAAGTGTCGTTGACCAGGGACTGGAATAACCTGAACGGCTCCTGAGCCGACCCAGCTCTAATGGTACCTCCAACATCGGTGAGTATCTGCCTGAATGGTGAGAGGACACCTGTCATTGTGCAGGGAAAAAAGGGATGCTCATGTAAAATCAGTCTCAGGCTAGACATATTAACCAGAGATTTTGCCTCAAGTAATAGCGGGCTTACGATTAAAAAAAAAAAAAAAAAAAGAAATGTGATATTCTAGAGCAGGTTAATTTTATTCTCACTGCCACATAATAATTTATTCTGAATGAAATAAACAAGAAAGAAGGATCAGTCAAATTTTATAATGAATGTGGTGTGGCTATGCCCTGTGCAGATCTCATGAGACAGCTTTTGTGTTTGAAGCCTGTGGGAAAGTTAGTAATGAAAAAAGTGGAAGTAGTGGCAAGGAAAAGAAAGAAGTTAAAGAGGTGGCAAACATGTAGTATGCAAGAACACACCATATGGTAACAGGAAACTCAAGGTTTCTAACAGTATGCAAGGTGTTGTGTAACCCTGACAGCTTATATTTTATGATTCTGTTAAGATGGGCTGACATACAGATTCACACAACATAGATTGAGAGAATAAATCAAGCCAGGACAATCCAAGGTTTAATTTGACAAAATAAATCCAACAGAAAATATTTTCAGAGCATTTCAGGTATTACTTCTGACATCACATATCCAGTACCTTCTTTCATGACCCTAGTTACTTTTACTGCACATATTTCCATTATTGTGCCCAGTTTCATAAACAGCAGTTACATTGTTACAGCCTGAAATTTGACTAATTATCCCATTGATAAATGAGAGGCCCAGCCTGATTTGGGATTTCACAGTCTTGAACATTATCAATAAAGTACACTTAAAATAGACATCTAGTCCTTCTATCGACTTGGCCAACTTTGAGTTTCCCTCTGACATCACACTTTTCACTCTGACATCCTTTACAATGCTTTTTACTTCTTTTATAAAGCCTGCGCAACAATAATTTGAAGGAACCCTCTGTCAGAGAAACCCGATTTCTTCTATGATCATGCACTGCTTACAACACAAGGCACCTTTTGATAAGTGAAAACCCATTAAAAGACAATGCTTATAATCAAATCAGCTAATGAGCCTTGAAAACTACTCCGATACCAGAGATGCAGTAAGCTGCTAGATTACAGACATTGTCCTATAGAAGAGATACAAAAAGCATGATCCAGATGGAACAGTACAACAGTATACCAAAGCACCCAATGAAGGCAAGACTAGATGATCTGGCATTGGGATGTCTAAAACGTAGCAGCTTTGTCCATCAGGGAAAAAGACTTAAATTTCAGCATCAAGAAGACCTATCCATGAAGACAACACCACTGAAGCCCATCCTATACCCTGTACCATGGAAACAGGCCAGCAGTACCCTCCAAACTAATACATCAATCAGTGGTCTCAGAATTGGATATCTTCTTCTTCTTCTTCGTTGGTCCTGAAAAGGACCTTGGTTGCGTTGTGTCCATTTACAGTGAAGCTGTGATCTTTGTGCCTTTTGGCTGACTTCAGCACGACATTTTTTAAAATGAGTATAATGATCTGCAAAAACAAACTGCTACATTGAGTATGATCTAAGAAAGCTATCCCGAACAATCATGGATACTTGCCTACATGGATGGATCAGCAACAAATGCCATTAAGAATGGATGTGCCGGTATCTTTATCTCATGTCCTGACAACCGCTATGAGACTAGGCATATTCTCAAGATAGCCATGGTAGCATAGTGGTTAGTGCACTGGCTTCCTAGCTCATTGGTCTATGGTTCGATTCCCAGATGAGGTGGGAATTTTTTAGGCCACAAATGGCTCTTGGATTGACTAAGCCCCAAATGGGTACCAGAGCAACACTGGGAAGGTTAAGGCGGCTGGCGTTATTCTGACCACATTTTCCCTAGTGTGCAGACGGACAAGAAAATATGTGCCTAACATCATATTCCCAATATGCCTCAATGGCCATGTAACGGGATCCTTTATCTTTTTTCTTATATTCCCACTGGTAAATTCTGTTCCAACTATACAGCTCTACCTCTACACCTCACGGTAGAAGGGGAACGACTAAGTAAGTAAGTATACAGCTCTAGAGTTCAAGCTCTAGAGCAAGCTGCAAAAATGATTTATAACACCAACTTTGACTGCCACCAGGTAGTCATCCTCACAGATGCACTGTCTGTACTGCAAGTTGTCAAGGGTGGTAAAATCCCGCATCTGAGAAATGAACTAAGCAAGGTAGCTGCCAAAAAGTGAATGAACCATACTTCAGTGGGTACCATCCCATTGTGGTGTACGTGGAAAGGAAAAGGCAGATAAACTTGCCAAAAATGGAGGAGAATGTGAACAAGAAGATAACGGAATCACATACTTTGAGAAAAAGAGAGCTATCCAGGCTATCAGAAGAGAACAGAATCAACCCAATAATGCCTACCACACTCTTGACTGGCAGGGATAGATCACCCTTTTTCACCTCAGGACAGGGCATAACAAACTGAATAAACACATGTACAAGCTACGATTGTCTGCTTCACCACTGTGCACATGTGGATTAAATGAACAAACTGCTGAGCATGTTCTACAGGATTGTCCTCTGTATGACCAGTTAAGAAAGATATACTGGCCCAATGACTCAACACTAAAATCAAAGCTGTATGGAGCTAAAGAGAAACTCCAGACAATGGTCAAATTCATCATGAGAACTCGTCTGATGGTGCAAACATCAAAGATGTGATCGCAAGAAGAAGATGAAGAAATCAGCTGCATACTGGTATACAGGAAATTTAAAAAATGGTGGTTATCTGTGGAAACTGGGCCAGGAGCAGACTGTAGTAGTGGCCATGTGCTAGTACTAGAAAAAAAAAAGTTTCATTCTTACTGAAGAAATTATACAGGGCCTAAAAAAATGTCAAGCTATATTTAGCTATAATTGAATTAGAAAAGGAAATGAGTGAGAGGCTTTCAACAAATTCAGATCAAGCCTTCCTGTCCTATGCCATCTGTTCATTTGTTTTTCCATGTCTTTGCATACATTTCATGTCTGTCTCCATTTCCCTTCTCCATTTTTTTTCCTCTACCTCTCTTATGTTCTCAACATAGCACCATTTTTGCAGTGTTGTTTTTCTTTGTTTCTCTTCCTTGCCAGCTTGTTACATTTCAATTACTTAAGAAATTCAATTTAATAATTTACATCAACTGTGAAGACAAGCCTTGGCAATGGCTTAACAAAATTCTGACCTCAGTGATGCTAGACCATGTAAAAGAAGCTTTAAATAAACAAACTCATGGAAGAACAAACACATTTTGAACAGCAAAATCATATGCAGATCAGGTAGCAAGACTCAGAATCATCAGTGTCAGGCACATTTATACATCAACTTTGTGGACACTGAAAATTTATTTCCAGGTTTTTACAGAAGTATTTGTTGTGTATACAAACATACTTCAAACACTTCAATTTGTTGTTAGTCTCAAAATTGAACTTTGTGATAACATATTGACTGATAGTGATTGTAAAAAACCATTTACATAACTTATGATTTTGTATTGCATGTCATCCAGGAGTGTTATTGGAATGGCTTCTCTAAAGATTCAGACATTAATTCCCAGACAGTTGCAGGCATTACCAGGAAGAGATTAGGAGAGCATAAAGTAAAACAGTCAGATATGTGGAGAAATGAAGGTACACATGTAAATAAGCTTTTTTAAGCAACAGAGCATCTCAGTTGAGGCTGAATGCTGGTGCATATAATGTTCACTTTCTGTTCAGCCACACGCTCATCAACAGACAGCGATTTTGATAGAATTTCGGTTCTTGCCTTCAGGGAAGTACCCAGTTTTTATTTTATTTAGTTTTTATGTGTCCTATCTAGCCTTCACTTTCTTTCCTTTCCTGACGAAGGCCTTGTGGCCATAACGTAGACTATTTTCTTTGTCTTTTGTCCTCGTAAGATGAATCACCTTTTTTTCGATTTTTTTTCAAACCCATCCATTGCATATAATGTAGGCTTGTGTGCTGTTTTTATTGTGTTACTTTAAGATGTTTGCCACCCCATGGATCTTCTGTATCATTCTGTAACACTGTTTTCTTCTACGGCTAATTTATTGGTTAACAAAAAATAAAAAAAAAAAGGTAAAGGATCCCGTTACACGCCCATTGAGGCATATTAGGAATATGGTGTTAGGCCCATATTTTCTTGACCGTCTGCACACTAGGGATGATGTGGTCAGCATCACGCCAGCCGCCTTAAACTTCCCAGAGTTGCTCTGGTACCCAGTTGGGGCTGGGTTGACCCAGGAGCTGTTTGCGGCCTAAAAAAATCCCACCTCATCTGGGGATCGAACCATAGACCACTGAGCTTGGAAGCCAGTGCACTAAGCACTATGCTACCATGGCTCCCTAATTTATTGGAGGAGGGTTTAAAAAGTAGTCATGGTAAAATCAAGCATTAAGAGATCTTTTAGCTTAAACTACCACATACAAAATATTGATACTGACATCTTTGATACACTTGTCTGTAATCTAGCATGACCTGTAGTTAAAGTGGGAATAGTAGCACATTCAATAAGACAGTATGCATATGCTACCAGTCTAGCTGTTGTCTGGAGACATGTGGAAAGGGGTAGCTAAGTGCAGAACCTGTTTTACAACTATCAGTAAAAGAGTGTTTCATACATTTATTTCCTCATGAATGAAGGATTGTACCTGCTATGCTTCTTAAGAAGCATGTGATAATCACAACATTTGTGGTGATGAATTCTCAAGTGGGCTGTTTTACATGATGAGATTGCAAGCCCTTAGTCACATCTGAAGCTGTGCCATTTTTGAAGCAGTTGTCCTCATCTTTTGCCTTCTTATAGAACCCCTGAAACTGCATAGATTTTTACCCATAGTGGCAGGTTAAAATGGAAGATGGACTGATAGAATAAGTGAACATAGGAATAAGTACCAGAACTGCACAAGATGATCTCACTGAAGGCTGACTCAAGTAAAAATTGCAGAAAATGTTTTAATGGGCTTTTAAGTAATTGATTTAAGTTTAGTGGTTCTACAAAGTTATTGATTTTTGATCATTAGGACTTTTATGAAGTTGTTAGTTCATGGTGGTTTTTCCTACAGTAGTTAGATTCCAGACTGCAATCACAGTCAATCCTGATTTATCCAGGTGTGGGAAAAGGTTGTGTGGTGTGAATAGAACTATCTCAGTGTTCCAAAGCTTTCTTTCCCTGATCTAAGTTTCTTATCATCAATGAAAATGGAAGCTCTTCATGTAGACTACCCTAAAGAACCACTTGGTTGTACTTTGTTGCTAACAAAACAAGATTTTGGCAAAGGTAAGCCTTTGCAACTACCGCTGCTAGGTCTATGAAATGAGTTCTCTTGTGACCAAAGTTTTCGATTGCAGTGTCTGGGCCTAGTGAGCTCTAGGGTTAAATACAAAAAATCTCATTTTCAGCTGACAGATGTATGGGAGCACAAACCATCTTTCCTAAACAATTTCTCACCTGAAATCAATGAAATCCTGAACACTCTTCCCTTGAAAGAGTGTCAGGGAAATACATTTTCTTTACCATGGTTTAAGAGCATGAAAACTAATTATAATCACTACTACTGTGAAGTAGCCACCATATCAATTACATCCCATTTATGTTAGCTGCCTAGCAACTATCTGATTTATTCAAAGCAGTCAGTGGCCATCACGCCTGGTGGCATCTTGTAGGGCAGCAAAAAATTGATTCCACTTTGTTTGGTTGGCGGCCATCCTTCATACAGTGCTCCATTTCTGCTTCATTCTTTGCATCTCGGCTTCCACTGTTCTCCTCCAAGTTGTTTTGATTGGCCTCTCTTTTGCTTGTCTTCGGTGATCCATAACATAGCTGTTCTTGTAATAGTATCAGTGTCCCTTCTGAGGACGTGGCCAACCCAACTCCAGCTTCTGCCAGCTATGATGGTGTGCATGTCCTCCTGGCTACTCTGAATAAGTAGTTCTTGGTTGCTGATGAGATTCAACTAAAAGATCCTATACTCTGTCTTTTGTTTATTGCATGTAGAAAACAAAAGTAGGTACAGAATACAGAATCTGTTTATATTTCCCAATGAAACAGGATGTATTAAATAACACTGAACAAATTAGGTCAGAACTCAGGATGGCATTGAAATAATCATGACCAGGTAGCATTTACACATTCAACAATTTCCATGATTGAAAGATGGGCAGGTAGTATTTGAAACATAATTGTGCATCTGAAATTGTAAATAGAAACTTGTTTGTATTAAATTTCCTTATCTTTAATGTGCATATCCCCCTTAGAAAACAACAGTGCATAAATGGTAGAGTATGTGACCAAAATGTTAGGACTAGGGCTGATAATGACATTACATGTTAATGTGTTCATGTATATGCCATTGTATAGATTAGAATTGTCATTATTTTGTACATTATATGATCACCAAAAATATATGTCATTATCATGTTTTAACAAATTATATTACCAAATCTGCTTTACCAAACAACGGTTTTAACATTCATCATCATCAGTTGCAATCTCCACAACGAAGGTTGGCTGTAATGGATCTCCAACATCTTCTGTTTTGTCTTGGTGGTGCACTCTGATAGACTCTTTCCTGTCCATCTCTTGATGTTATCTTCCCACTTTTAGCGCTGTCTTCCCCTTGCACGTTTGCCTTCAACTCTCCCTTCTGTTATGGTCTTCTGCAAGGTGTTATGCCTTTTTATGTTTCCAAAGTATTTTAGCTGCCGAACTTTGATCTCCCTCATTAGTTCTCTTTTCATACCTAGATTTTCTAGGACCTCCTTATTTGTTTTCATCTCTTTCCATGAGATACGCCCCATTCTTCTATATATCCACATTTCAAGAGCCTCAATTCTTTCTTCCAAATGCTTATTCATCGTCCATGTTTCTGCACCATACAGAAATGCAGAATATATATAACACTTAATGATTCTCAGTTTTAATTTGTGAGATAACTGTTTAGATGTCAGTATATGTTTCATGTTGTTGAATGTAGCTTTGACCATTCCTATTCTCTTCTTCATTTCTGTTTCACACCTGCCATTTTCTGTTAATATATGACCAAGATATATGTAGCTCTTGACTTGTTCCAGGATTTTCCCATTTACGCTTATCTTTAATGTGGGTTTATAGTCTGTTTTGCTAATTATCATAGTTTTTGTTTTCTCAATATTAATGTTGAGTCCATATTCATGACTTATACTGTTCACTTCCTTCACTAGTTCTTGTAACTCCTGTTCGCTTTCAGCTAACAACACAGTATCATCTGCATATCTAAGGTTCTTTATTGACCTTCCACTGATGTTCAGTCCTGGTATTTCCTGTATCTGTTTGAAAATTTTTTCGGTGTATAAATTAAATAGGCAGGGGGACAGCACACAACCTTGTCTGACACCTCTTTTTATGTCTATGTGTGATGAATAATTCCTTCCAGATCTTACTGTGGCAGTTTGCTCCCAATAAAGGTTACTGAGTATTCTTATATCTTTTCCATCAATACCTATGTCTTGTGAGGCATTCAATTACACTGACTAACAAAAAAAAATTTATTTTTTCTTTCTCCAACATTTCTATGTTTTTCTGGTCAATTTTAATGCGCTGTTTTTAAATCTGCAAACCGTTTTTCTCTATCAGGTCGGGATCTCTAGAAATACGCAATTCAAGTTTTTTAACAACGCATACAGTATTACAACATCATTCATACAAGAAGTGTAACAGTTATGTAGGCTTGAATTTCTTTGCAGTCGACTTGCGTCGGTGAATGACATGTGGTACATCGCGATGAAGCATTCAACAATAATCGGCAAGCATGGTCACACTACACCGTCCTTGATAGCGTGACTCCATTACGGCGATATCTTGATGGAATCGTTCTCCACGTTCATCGCTGACTTCGCCAAGGTTGTCAGGGAAAAAGTCAAGATGCGAATCGAGCAAATGGATTTTGAGGGACATGTTACAGCCCATAATTCTGTATGCATCTATGCACTGCTTAACAATATGCACATAGTCGACAGATTTGTGATTTCCCAGAAAGTTATCGATGATCGATTTGAATGCCATCCATGCGCGAAGTTCACTACCATGTAACAAGTTCTCGAATTGTTTGTCTGCAATAACTTTCCTAATCTGAGGTCCTACAAAGATACCTTCCTTTATCTTTGCATCGCTAACTTGCGGAAACTTTTCTCGAAGATAAGTGAAAGCTTTGCTCGTTTTATCTAACGCTTTTACGAAATTCTTCATGAGCCCCAACTTTATATGTAACGGTGGTAAAATGATGCTGTCTTTGTTAACTAATGGCTCATGTATTACATTTTTATGCCCGAGCTGCATACGATCCCTGATAGGCCACACCTTTCTTGCATAATGTTCCTGTCTGTTGCGGCTGTCCCATTCACATAGGAAGCAACAAAATTTAGTATACCCAGTCTGCATGCCCGTGAGCATTGCAATGACCTTTAGGTCTCCACAAATCCGCCATTGGTAGTCATTGTACTTTATTTTGGGGAAAAGTATAGCCATATTGTCATAAGTTTCTTTCATATGAACAGAGTAGGCGACTGGAATTGATGAAAATAAATTTCCGTTATGCAATAACACGGCTTTTAGACTAGTCTTGGAAGAGTCGATGAAAAGTCGCCATTCGTTGACTATGTGCTCATGACCGAGGTGCACCATTAGACCGTTTACATCTTTGCAATAGCAAATGCCATCATCCATCTCAAAGTATTGAACAAGTTCTCTGTGTCTACGACGAAATTTAGATATCTGAATATTGGGCGCTAAAAGATTCCATTCTTTGAGTCGCGAACCGAGTAATTCCGCTTGTCCTTTGGTAACAGCGAGATCACGTATTAGATCTGACAGTTCTGAATGGTTAATTAAGTGAACACCATCATTCACCGGTATATAATCCGAGTCAGAATTAGTTTCTAAAGCAGATAAACTATCACTTTCTGATGGTTCATTCACGTCCAACGGATATTGTTCTGGTGGAAATGGGATTGGACATGTGATTGGATCATGAGGCACTGGTTTCGAAACCAATTCAATATTTGGATAAACCACAGACTTTCTAGTTTTAAAAGTGAAACCATGGATATTTGTCAAGCAGAAGTAACAATCAGTAGTGTGATTTGTCGGTTCACGCCATATTACTGGCACTCCAAAAGGCATCGACTTATGCTTCGGCGATTTTCGTAACCAACCTGCCAATGTATTTGCACAAGTCGAACAAACTGCATTTGGCTTCCAAGATTTATTTGCATCATCAACTTTCGAATCTAAATAACGTTCATATGCTTTCTTTAGTAATGGTGTAAAGTTTTTCTGGTGAACACGATCGGTAAAATATCCGCACACGTAACAGAACAGATCAGCCGAATTTCTACAACTTCTAGAAGCCATATTTCGCTCAGAATTATTTCAAAATACAGTAACTATTTGAAAAATAGCGTAACATATGTCATGCATCTTTTAGCAGTATAAAAAGTAGAATTATTTTGCATTTTATTAATTTTTAATAAGTTATATAGTAAAAATGAAACGGAGCAAATAACGGTTTCCCAAAAATATATTTATTCCCAAATATCTTAAGAACCCGACGTGATAGAGATAAACGGATTTCAGATTTGAAATCAGCGCAAGAAACTGACCTAAGAACACTTATTCTTATATAAGAAAGAAAAATGTTGTTTGTCAGTGTTATTTTCTCATGATGGACTCTGTCAAAAGCCTTCTTATAGTCAATGAAGCACATGTACATACTTTTTTGGACCTCTGTATATTTTTCTGCTAATATTCTTAGGCAAAATATTGCCTCTCTTGTTCCACTGTTCCGTCTAAAACCAAACTGTTCTTCTTGGATTTTAACATTACTACTAGCTATATTTCTCAATTGTAATTCATGCCATAAGTAATTATTTCTCTACTCATTTTTCAATAATTCATATTTGAAGAATGCTGCACATAAAATTCAGTTATATCCATGTTCTATGACATGTCTACTTTAGATATATCTTCTTCTTCTTCTTTGATCCTTAGCAGCCGACCATCAAAGTAGTCAGTGGCCATAACGCCTAGTGGCTTCTTGTAGGGCAACAACAAATTTATTCCACTTTGCTCAGTCGGTGGCCATCCTTCGTACGGTGCCCCACCTCTGGTTCATTCTTTGCATCTCAGCCTCCACCGTCCTCCGCCAAGTTGTTTTTGGTCAGCCTCTCTTTTGTTTTCCTTCAGGGGTCCAAAGCATATCTGTTCTTGTGATGTCATCAGGATCTTTTCTGAGGACATGGCCAACCCAGCTCCAGCGTCTGCCAGCTATTATTGTGTACATGTCCTCTTGCTCGCTCCGAGTAAACATATCTTGGTTGGTGATGGTGTTTGGCCAAAAGATTCGGTGAATTCTTCATAGGCATGTTGTGTGAAAAGAGGACAATTTCGACATTTCTTACTTACTTACTTACTTAGTCGTTCCCCTTCTACCGTGATGTGTATAGGTTTGGAAGAGAGAGCACCAGACTATCCTATCGGCTGTCTTCCTCCTGGCCTGGTTCCATTCTAGTCCTCGGTCCTTCAAAGATTGTCTAATGTTGGCCTCCCAGTGGACTCTGGGTCATCCTGGAGGTCTGGATCCTTGGCTCTTTGTTTCCCATTAATAACACATAAGGAAGGGAAACGAGTGCCTGAAAACATACCTTTATGTTTGTCTAATATTAATTTATTCTCTGCTTCCCATGCTTGTTGTGGTAGCCGATCTTCTTCCAATCTGCAGACATGGCCAAACCATCTTAGGTGGGACTGTTCTACTTGGGTCTGCAGTGGGTGGGATTTAAGGCCTTGATGTATCGTCTGGTTGCGCACCATGTCTCTTCTTGTTACTTCAACCACCTTCCTCAGATACCTCATTTCTGAGGTTTGAATCTGGCTTTTGTGGGTTGTAGTCATTGCCCATGACTCACATCCATTTGTCAAGACTGGGACATAGATGGAGTGGTATACAGCCATCTTCGTTTTCTTACAACCTCTCTCTTGCTGAGGAATCCTCTATTTATGGCCTGAAAAGGTCTCCCAGCTGCTACTTTTCTAATGGCCAACTCTTCTTTGATGCCTCCCTTTCGGTCTATAATAGCTCTGAGGTATTTAAAGTGGTCGACCTGCTCCAGGACCTGTTCTCCCAGCTTAATCTGATGTCTTCTTTCTTCTCGTAATATCATCATGGATTTTGTTTTAGAGCTGCTTATGACCATCCCTCTCTTCTCCAGCTCTTCCTTCCAGACTTGCAGGTTAGATGGGAGATGTGCATCTGATTTAGCAATAAGGGCAACATCATCAGCAAATGCCAGCTCTGAAATACAGACCTGTCTCATCTTCCAGTACCCCACTGAATACTTTGTTGTTCTTTCCTTACATGCCTTAATGACATCGTCCATGAGGAGTATGAAAAGGTAAGGTGACAGGGTTTCACCTTGTCTCACACCAGTGGTGGTCCTGAACTCTTCTGACTTATGGTTTGCTGTACTCACATAATTTCTGCAAGATGTGTAGAAGCTCTGTATAGAATGAATCAGAGGTGCTGAAATGTTCTTCCTTGCCAAACAGTTCCAAAGTTTGCTCCAGGGGACCCTGTCAAATGCCTTTTCCAGATCTATGAAACAAAGATGGATCTCACTCTTATACTCAAGGGCCTTTTCACTCAGCTGTCTGAGTGTGAAGATTAGGTCTTGAGTACTTCAGTTTGCTCGGAATCCGCACTGGACCTCATCCAGTTGTGGCTGAGCTAGGCGTCAGAGTCTCTGCTCTAGGATTCTAGAGTAGATTTTACCAGGGACACTGAGAAGAGATATGCCTCTATGGTTTCCACACTGTCGATTGTCACCCTTTCTTAAAATTGGTGTTATGATGGCAATCTCCCAATCCTTTGGTATGGTCTTGTTGTACCACGCTGCCTGTAGAACCCTTAAGAGTAATAAGTTGCCTGATGCTCCCATGTACTTAACCATTTCTGGTGTTATACAATCATGCCCTACTGCTTTGCCCATCTTGATTTTCTCCAGTGCTGCCTTCAGTTCTTCCATCTTTATGTCATCTTCACCATCATTGGTTTTCTCTTTTGTGCTAGTGGTTATCATTTCTGATGCTTCACCATGCTCACCATCCAGGAGTTCTGAGAAATATTATTTCCATCTTTCCATTACTTCCTTCGAGGCAGTAAGCAATTTGCCTTGCTTGTCCTTTATAAATTTGAGAGGGCATTGTTTTTCCTTCCTCATGTTCTTTAGGGTCTTATAGAACAATTTCTGGTTTTCTTGTGCATCTTTTTCTAGCTTTTCTCCAAATTCTTCCCAGGACTTCTGTTTTGCTGCTAGCACTTTGTTCTTTGCTTCTGTTCTGAGTGTCACATATTCTCTATATTTTTACATTTGTCCTGTTGTGTTTTTAGCTCCTAAGTACTGTTTCCATGCCATTTTCTTGTCTCTTATTTTCTCTTTGACTTCCTCTGTCCACCAAGATGTCCTCTTTCTCTTTTTCCCAAGTCGGACTTCACCGCATGCTTCTGCAGCAGCTGTCTTTATGATATCCTTGAATTTATTCCAGAGGGTTTCCAAGTCATCAGGTCGTTCTTCTGTGTTGCTCACCGCTGCAGCAATAAGCCCCTGATATCTGGTCTTAATTTCTGACTCTCTCAGCTTGTAGGTCCTAATGCTCATTTCTCCCTTTCGTTTACTTGGTTTCTTGCGTGATGTTGGACAGTTCCTAGGCTGAGCAACTCTTTCAATTGTTCTTTTGATTGTTAGCAGGTAGTGATCACTTCCAATCTCTGGCCCCCTCCAGACTCTAGCATCCCAGACATATTTGAATGAGCTTCTCCTAACAATGGCATAGTTGATCACTGACTTCTCATTCTTGGTTGGTTCACATCTAGTGTATGCATGTATGCACTTATGGGGGAACTTTGTGTTTGTAATGATCAGATTCTGCTCACTGCAGAATCTAAGGAGTTGCTTTCCATTGTCATTGAGAGTATCTTCTTTATATCTTCCGATAACTCCACCCCATCTAGCATGGTCATTTCCAACTCTGGCATTAAAATCTCTGAGCATGATACTTCATCTAGGCAGTCATCCACTGTCCTTTGAAGCAGCTCGAAGAATTCCTCCTTGACCTCTGCTCTCTCATCCTCATTTGGCCCATACACTATGACCAGGTTGACTATGGTTTCTCCTTTTAGTTTTACAACCATAATGCGCTCCGAGACAAAGTTCCATCCCTTGATACTATTTTTTTTTATTTTTGGCCACAATGCAACCCACGCCCCCTTTAGCTCTTTCAGATATGGTTACACCACTGTAGAGCAGCGTGTCGCCATCGAGATCCATGACTCCTTGTCATTTTTTCCTCATTTCAGTTATAGCCAGGATTTCTAGTTTTGCTTTCCTCATCTCTTCCACCAGCTCCTCTTCTTTTCCATTTATGCTTCTTGTGTTCCAAGTTCCGTAAGTCGTAGTCTGTAGTCCGTTCCAGTTTTTTGCCTTTAGAATCAGACCGGTTTTCTCTCTTACGTTTCGCATAATCAGATTTTAAGACAAACAGGTGATTGGCCTGCTGTGCCTCTGCATGGTGGAGGGGCTGCCTTCTTACGGCTTAGTGTTACTGTGTAGTAGTAATATTTATTCATGCACGTTGTACAAAAAAAATTGTAGAAATATAAGCATAAGGGCTTGCCAGATTATCTTTCTATAATTCATACCTTAGATACATGTACATTTGAACACAATCTTCCTTGATAATGTCTCAGTAGTAATTTAAGCCCATGCACGCTATATAGTGAAATTACAGGTTCATGCCCTTTTATCTGAACACCCATCTGCATGGAGGCATACCTGGTGCCATTCTTATATGACCACCAGTTATGCACAATGCTATAATATATGTACAAATGTGGAAGTAAACCTCTGTCTGTGAGGCAAATTACATCCTCATTGACTCCTTAAATCATCCACACACTTTCAGGTATACGCCCTGTGGTGAAACTTGTTGATGACCCAGCATTGCATATGATTAAGATGGACATTTTGGAATGGAAATAACAACACATAGATTTAAAATTTACAAAAGATATAAAGTAACAGGTAATACATCTTTACAGCAGAATTAGTGGAAATCTTAAAAGCTTTAGAAATAGTTGCAGTTATATAGTGTCTAGGTATACAGTTGCAGGCATCACTGAAATTGAGCAAAACTCATTTTATCAAAAAACAAAGTTTGAATTTTACTGACACAGTACTGTTACTCCACAGATCTATCAGGTAACGTCATGAGGTTCTTTTCTTGCAAAAAAGTTTTAATGGTGGCAGAAAAAATGATTATCAACAATATAATATCAGTAATCATTTCAGGACTGTTTGGAGGGAAATAATTCAGAGATAAATTGTTATTACTCATTTCTTACATCCATGGGAAGTAATCAAACAATAAAAATATTAATGAAAATATGCGATTAGCGACCACATTAAAAAAAAACATTTTGCAACACCATTTAAAATTAATAAATGTATACTATTAGTTTCATGGTATGCAATACACCATGAACTATTAACATATCAGACAGAAACAAATACTTCTTGAATAATCTTATAGTTGCATAACTTTTAAATCATACCTAATATGATGCTACAAAACATACAGAATTAAAATTTGTTAAGCATGCCATAATTATCTGAAGTTTTTACTATTATATTTTATTCAATGAATTTCAGGTGACCATTCCTGTAGCCAGCGATCCCGCCTATACTCTAGTGTTGACATTCCAGATTTGAAAATTATGAATAGTTTCATAAAGAGTGAACCAGTGCAAAATGCCGCATTCAATCAAGTGTTGCCAGAATTTACAGAAAACATTGTGAGTGAAATGAAAGTTGATGTAAGTATGGCAACTGCAACACTAAATACAGACAATAACATTGAATCAAGATTAAAAGAGGTACAATCACTGAATGTCACAGACTCTGAGATAATGACTGTAGACATGAATCCAACTGCTGAGATTTGTACTGTAGTCTTACAAAATGAAAACTGTAACAGGAAATCAACAATAGTCTATGATGATTGTACTCTCAACAGTGAAAGTAGAGAAGGTTTTAAATTGTGTGGCAGTGTACAATCAGATAAAATAATAATAGGTACAAAAGAGAAACTTTTCAGCTGTCATGTTTGTCGAGTACAGGTTAGCAAGAAATGGCACAAAAGTCAACATACAGAAGAAAAACCTTATAAATGTGATGTTTGTAGAGCAAAAATTTCTCATAGTGGTGCTATAAAAAAACACAAAATGACACACACAGGAGAGAAACCTTATAAGTGTGATGTTTGTGGAGCAGAATTTTGTCAAAGTGGTGCTTTAAAGAGTCACAAAAGGGCACACACAGGAGAGAAACCTTATAAGTGTGATGGTTGTGGAGCAGGATTTTCTCAAAATGGTCATTTAAAGATACACAAAAGGACACACACAGGAGAGAAACCTTATATGTGTGATGTTTGTGGAGCAGAATTTTCTGAGAATGGTCATTTAAAGAGACACAAAATGACACACACAGGAGAGAAACCTTATAAGTGTGATGTTTGTGGAGCAGAATTTTGTCAAAGTGGTGCTTTAAAGAGTCACAAAAGGGCACACACAGGAGAGAAACCTTATAAGTGTGATGGTTGTGGAGCAGGATTTTCTCAAAATGGTCATTTAAAGATACACAAAAGGACACACACAGGAGAGAAACCTTATATGTGTGATGTTTGTGGAGCAGATTTTTCTGAGAATGGTTCTTTAAAGAGACACAAAAGGACACACACAGGAGAGAAACCTTTTAAGTGTGATGTTTGTGGAGCAGGATTTTCTGAAAATGGTCATTTAAAGAGTCACAAAAGGACACACACAGGAGAGACACCTTTTAAGTGTGATGTTTGTGGAGCAGAATTTTCTCAAAATGGTCATTTAAAGGTACACAAAAGGACACATACAGGAGAGAAACCTCATAAGTGTGATGTTTGTGGAACAGAATTTTCTCACAGTGGTGTTTTAAAGTACCACAAAAGGACACATACAGGAGAGAAACCTTATAATTGTGATGTTTGTTTAGCAAAATTTTCTCGAAATGGGCTTTTAAAGAGTCACAAGAGGACACACACAGGAGAGAAACCTTATAAGTGTGATGTTTGTCTAGAAGAATTTTCTCTTAGTGGTTCTTTAAAGATTCACAAGAGGACACACACAGGAGAGAAACCTTATAAGTGTTATGTTTGTGGAGCAAAATTTTCTCAAAATGGGGCTTTGAATAGACACAAAAGGACACACACAAGAGAGAAACATTCTAAATGTGATGTTTGATGTATTAGGTTTTCTCAAGTCTCTATTTCTAAAATTACACAAAAGACATACATGAGAGGGACTTTCTAAGTGTGATGTTTGTAGTGTTAGGTTTTCTCAAGTCTTTATTCTAAAATGACACACAATTTACAAAACATACATGAGAGACAGTTTGTAAGTGCAATGTTTGTGGCGTTGAGTTTACTAGGCTGTATTCTAAAACTGCACACTAGACGTACATCAGAGAAAATTTATGTGTTTACCTTACACAATTTGTAAGCATGATGTTTGTAATTCAAGTTTACTCATTCATTATTCTTCAGCCCCCTATTCACAAAACATCTTGATGGTTTAAATTATTTGTTCATTTCCTGTGGACTTCATTTTGCAAAGTGGTAGTGAAAAAAGTATTTTGTTGTGTAAATTGAAATTGCAACCACATTTGTTATTGTTGTTGTTTAATAGAGCTGCTGAGCTTCTCACTCTTTTGCAGCCAGTAACAAGTTCAACACTCTTTGGTAACACTGAAGATCTAGGCTTTTCTTGTGGCTTTTCTACCATTCCAAAACATGTTGAGTTGAAGTCATGAGCTCCAGTTTCTCCAGCTTAGCTTGCATTTAAAGAATCATCACATAGGGGTCCCAAGCTAGGAGTAAGAAGTATGTGGTATACTGTGCATTCCCTGCCATCCAAGAGGGCTGTCAAACTATATAGAGTTAAAATACTGTGCTTTGGTTCTGGGCTCTCCCAAGGAAATGTCACGTCTTGCACAGAGCCACTTCTCAGTTCCCCTGCTTATCAGTGGGTCCATAGCGAGATCCTCCTACATGCAGTCAACCAGGTCAAAGCTAAAGAATCAAAGCTTAGTGTGCAATGCTGAGTTCTCAACACGTTTCAATATGGAGGGAATCCATGGAAGTGTGTGGATGATTTCAAGCATCATTGAGGGTGTAATTAGCCTCACAGTGGTTCACTTCCACATATGTATACTGCAGCATTGTGTATAGCTGGTGGTCAGTTAAAGATGACTCCAGATATCATCATCTCAACCCATCATAGGTCGTTGGGGTGCCATGGTGGAAGCATCAGCAGAGAGGGTCCTCCACTGCTCTATCCTCAGCAATGCATACAAGTGTGGAAAAATTGTGTCCTGCCCATTCTTTAATGTTATCAGCCCAGGATTTTCTTTGCCTTCCTCTTCTCCATTTACCTTCGACTGTTCCCTGGAGGATCGTTTTCAAAAGGGAGTCATGACGAGTTACATGCCCAAACCAGGCAAGCTTTTGACGTTTCACTACTGACAAAAGTGGTTCTTGGTGGCCTGCATAGGTGTTTTTTTTCTCTCTAACATAGACATTTGTTTTGTGCCCTTTATGGCAAATGCGCAAAATTATTCTATAACATTTATACTCGCAAGCCTGAATCCTTCGCAGTGAGTGTCCAACTCCAGATATGCCTCCTTGCATCTCAGCAAGATAAATGTAAATTTTGTGGTGCTATATTTTGTGATTTACTACAGAGAGGTCTTATAAATGTGAGTTTGTTTGTTGTAAAGTGTGGCCTCTGCCTGTTAGCTAAGAACATATTCAGACATACAGAAAAGAAGCATTGTAATTATGATGTTTCTGATGCAGTGTTTTCTATGGATGCTCAAATTGTGCCATTAAAAAGAAAAGTGTTACAAATATTTTATATGTGCTACAACAGAAATGGAATCCAGTGGACTCTGACAAAGCAGTTGGACGATCTGGATTTTGCTGATGACTTGGCTCTTCTGTCCCATAACTGTAATCAGATACAGGACAAATTGAAAACACTTGATGAGAGATACCAACAACTGGGTCTGAAAATACACAGGGAAAAGACAAAAATAATGAGAATAAATGCAGGAAACGATAACAGGGTTGAACTTGAAATAACACTGCTACAAGATGTAGAATCATACACATATCTTGGCAGTAATATAGACAAAGTTGGAGGGACAGACAGTGATATCAAAATAAGAATACAAAAAGCAAGAGGAGCTTTCATTGCATTGGGAAATATATGGAGATCAAGAGAAATCGGATCCAACACGAAAATAAGAATCTTCAACTCAAATGTGAAGTCAGTCCTATTGTATGGTTCTGAGACACGGAGAACAACAAAGACACCAACCAAAAAGCTACAGACTTTCATAAATGGGTGCTTGCATAGAATAGAAGGATTAAAATGGTATGACAAGGTTACCAACGTGGAACTGATGACAAGAACCAGTTGAACAAGAGCTGAGGAGAAGATGATGGTGATGGATAGGACACACACTGAAGAAACCTGTTGGTAGCATTACAAGGCAGTCCTTGTTCTGGAACCCCTAGGGCAAGAGAGGCAGAAGTAGACCAAGAAGCACATGGAGAAGAGAGCTGGAAACAGAGATGCAAATGATGAGGTTAACGTGTAAAGAACTTGAGATGATGGCATGGGACAGGAGGACTTGGCATGTGTTTGTTGAAGGCCTATGCTCCTTTGGGAGTGGAGGGTTATGAATGAATTATTTTTCAGTTCCCTAAGGAGCAGTGGGGCCTCAACAAATGTATTTGACCGCTGTTGTAGATGTCATTTAAGAGTTTTGTTTTCACTTCTACTCCAAAGTCTCCCAAAGCTTCCACTTCATCTACAGTTATATTATCTGGTCCAGGAGCTTTGCCTTTCTTCATGTGGCGCAGGGTATCCTCTGCCTCTGCCACAAGTATTGGAGGTCCTTCACAACTGCCCTGGTCTTTCGAATCTGGTCTTTCATCATCAAACAACACTTTGTCCTGTAGCATTAGATAAACCAAGCCATTAAAGTCCTGTGTAATTCCTTCCAACTCACCCCTTTACTTCCTGTGTCATCTGTTAAATGTCTTACCATAACTATTTCATGTCCGCCTCCAGTTCCCATCTCAAAGTGTTTTTTTGGTTTTGCTACTTCTGTCTATCTCTCAAAAAATACATAATTACATATACATGTGTACATACACAAAATGGTACATATTACCACCTCAACAAAAATTAAAGATAGGAGCTACTGATGAGTGTAACAGTGGCACTGATAAAATACTATATATATATATGACAAAAGAACAATTGGGTGACTACAGCTGAGATTCAAAGATGTGTGCAAGAGAGACATGAGAGCACTGGACATAAATCCAACAGCCGGGGAGGATGAAGCTGCCAATCGCACCAAGTATCGATGTTTTCTGTGGCGCCACCTCAGATTGGGGGAAAAGAACCTAACATGACGAGCAGAAGAGAGGAGAAAACGTTGAAAGGAACACCAGGAAAATAAGCAGCTGGAGGCTGTCACATCTGGTGCACATTCCCATATTCAGTTATGACTGAAGAGGTTATTTCTAAAGTTATAATATATATAAATATGTTATATGGTGCTAATATGTATCTGTGTGTTAACATGGTGCTGAATATCAAATTATCAAAGATAATGTGATGGTGGTGGGACACCATGATACATACAAAACAAGCTAGCATTTAACTAAGAAATAATTTTGCCATCTCTATTCTTACAGCTTTTGAAATTGTAAATACGTTCCTATACATATCACAAAATACAACTTAAGAATTGCTGGGCTAATTTTTATATGTTTTGTATTTAACATTCAGGCAGAAAAAAACTGTCCAGTTTCAGACTTGATCAAAATCTGATAAGAATGAAGGGCACTTGAGTGCTCCTCAGTTGGAGCTGTATGTGTTTGTTTTAGGAAAACTCCATCAATTTATCTCATGTCTCACTTTTAACTGTCAGTATATTGTGAGCTGTTTTCATTTCCAAGTGAATTCATGCAACATGGATACTACATCTGCTGATCACAGTTCTCACTAGAATTTGTGCTTTTGTTCCAAGTGTTTCTTTATTAACTAGTAGGTCTGTACATTGTCAACACATGATGCATTTCCTTTCACAAACTGTAATATTAAATTAAATTTCTCATTCCTAGACTAACTAACTGAGACCTAAAAGACACAACACTGTATTAAGACACAGTTTAATTTCAAAGTGCTCTAAGGCTGTATTTTTGTCCGTTATTTTTTTAAATGTTTGTTTTAAGTAATATTTTTTTTTTTGGGTACATTTTAAGCATAGTATGCAGAAGTGTGTGGTATTTTCCCTTGAAGGTATCCAATTTGATCTATCAACTGCCATCTTAGCATTGAATATATCTCCATCTTCTGTCTCTTGTCTTGATGGTGCACTCTGATACTCTTTCCTGTCTATCGCTAGATGTTAACTTCCCATTTACGGCACTGTTTTCCTCTACACTCAACTCTTCCTGGCTGCAAAGGTACAGTGTTCTAAACCGGTATCATCATGCTCATCTACCCAGCTGTAAATGAGCACCATAATGTGCTCTTGATTTATGGAAGGCAAAGGCAGCAGGAATGGGAACTATTCAGCTAAATTCAAAGAGCTGGACCTAGTATGGTGAAGTCTGTAACACTCCACTCCCCTGCAGCAGTATCTGCTATGGGTCAACTTTGACCTTCTGTGTTTTAAAACTTGTTAATCTGATTTTGATATCATTTCTTCCTTTCATTATTAGAAATGTGTACATATGATTGGTGTGTACATGGGATGGGTGTGTACATGAGATCACCATGTACATGAGATGGATGTGTAATTGAGATGTGTGTATACATGGGATAGATGTGTACATGGGATGTGTGTGTATATGGGATAGCTATGTACACAAGATTGGTGTGTACACAAGATGGGTGTGTACATGGGATGGCTATGTAATGAGATGGGTGTGTACATGGGATGGTTGTGTACATATGATGGATGTGTACATGGGATGGGTGTGTGCATGGGATGGGTGTGTACATTCATACAATTATTTATGGTAATGGTTAGCCGCCATATGCCCTGGTTGTGATCTCATTTTATCTGCTGTACAACTCAAATCATTTAGGGTGATGGCTAATTGTAAATTATGACTATATCAGGGTTTCTTAACCGGTGGTCCACAAAGTCCTTAGTTACGGGGAGGGGGCTAGGCTGTGCATATCCTCAAAATTTTTTAACACATTAACTACTGAATTAAAAAACACACTGTGGCCAAATTAAATTTTGTTCCCATTTTCATTCTGTAGGTGTATGAAGAATTTAATCTGTAGTTTTCTTAATTTTAAACATATTTTTATGAATTATATGTCATTTTAATGATAAATGAATGTACTGTTTGCCTAAAGCTGATAAAAGGAAAGTTTACTTAATATGGTAGATATTATTAGTAATGTAAAATGATTGAAAGACAAAATTCAATTCAAATTTGTTTCCAAATTATCAACTTA
>JAMPIV010002900.1:0-171194 GCA_024509875.1 Oreohelix idahoensis
AGCGAATTTGAATATTCACCTCAATGCCTCTTTTCTACGCGATCGTCCCTTTAACGTTATGAAAAATTCAAGTAAGGTTGACTGTCTGTCTGGTCTACCGTCTTGGACATTTTATTTTTCCTTCATAACTTCACTAATACTGGGGCTATCATATTATTTAAAACATATTCTTGCTTAGGGGAGTCTCAGCTATCTTATCATATAAGTTTTATGTTCAGTTTCCTATTAATAAAGATTTTCATTTTTGTCACTGTTCGTTCGTCAAATAATATTTTACACAAGACCACCATTTCCTCCTTTCTCCTCTCCCGCTTAGCCTATGTGATTCAAATACTACTTGTTTTAGTGACGCCAGTACGTCTACAACGAGTGGGGACATACTGTCTGTGTGTTTGCCTCCGATGACGTTTGCCGCCGCGTGTAGATACGCATGGCAGAGTGTGGCTGGCAAATCGGGTGTAGACGTGGCGGGTTAACAAGTTGGGTTTTATGATTTGTATTTTATCGTGTTTCACTACCAAATTGTAAGACTTACTACTGATTAACCTGTTAAAAACAAAATATTACGTTAATTCAGATAGTATTGTGCGGCGCTCTTCCGCCAATTAATTAATTTTATCGGTTAGGCGGCCGTGTATGCAGCAGATCTTACAAGTTTAAACATCGGTAGTACGTTGGCGAAACCGAAAATGCAGCGCGTTGTATATTATATATGCTATAGGCTTTTCGCACTGCACAAAAGGCAGTGGCGGGCGTGTGAGAGCAATTCCGTCAGACACAATCGGGCTGGTTTTATTTATTGTTGTTTTTATGACTAAAATCCATAGAAATGAGTAATTATCCTCGCAGATTTTACCACAATCTCTGTGGAAATCCTAGCGAAATGAAATACGATTCGAGACTTCAATTAAAACTAAATCAAACTTACTTCATGTGGAATGAACCACACACATAATCGTGGCAGGGGTTAGTGCTGGTTCATTAACTTTCCTGGTCGGTAGGGGATCTCATAGATGGATATTATTATCCAAACCGTAGGAGTCAAGGGCTTTTTCGTTCAATAGTAGTCGTAGCGCCAGGTTGCTCCAAACCTAAACTAAAGAACGCCCTATGTTGATTTGACTCTAGCATTGAGTTACTGCCTCAAGCTCTCTCTCCCTGGTTTCTAAGATGCATCAGTTTTTATACTTGTCTGGTGCTATGGCTTGCCAGAGGAAGTATTTCTCATTGGAGTTAGGACCGGAAACCTTCTAATGATTGGTCTTGGGGGCTAGTGGACTGTTGAAATAATCTTTAACCTAACTAGCTACGAATCCTCTAGTCTAAAATTATTGTTTCTATGTGATGATGACCAACCATTGTTTAAAGTTCTCTCTAATCTAAATGTTTTCCGGTCTGACTTGTATGTAGGCCACACAAGGTTTGATGACATCATGGGTTCATGTGTGTCATGACTGATGATGTCATTGATTCTTGACTAGTGGTTTATTTATCTAACTAGTCATTCATAAAATACTTTACTGTAAGGCTAACAGTTGTAGCTACTTAATAGTCTACCCTGTTACACTATTACAAAATCAACCTCCGATTGGCTGGTAAAAATTTTAAAAAATTGACAATAACATCTAAATACATACAAAAGTTACATACATCACTGCTTTACTTTTCCACATAGTCACCACCCAAATTCAGGCACTTGTCGTACCGCGGCACGAGTTTTTGTAACCCCTGGTCAAGAAACGGTGCCGCCAGGGTACTTCGCCAGTTGTTGACTCCATCCATGAGCTCCTCGGCGGTGTCGAAGCGCTGGGTAGCCAGCCAGACCTTCATCTTGCCGAAGAGATGATAATCGCTTGGTGCCAAGTCTGGGCTGTAAGGGGGGTAGTTGAAAATTTCCTATTTAAACTGCTTGTGCGAGCAGCAGTGTGAGGTCGCGCGTTGTCGTGCAGGATAATGACGACACTGGTGAGCATTCCACGCCTTTTGTTTTGGATCGACCGACGAAGCTTCTTCAGTGTTTCACAATAAACTTCGGACGTTATTGTGGTCCCTGGTGTCATGAATTCCGTCAACAAAAGTCGATCCAAAACAAAAGGCACGGAATGCTCACCAGTGGCGTCATTATCCTGCACGACAACGCGCGGCCCTACACTGCTGCTCGCACAAGCAGTTTAAGTGAGAAATTTTCAACCACCCCCCTTACAGCCCGGACTTGGCACCAAGCGATTATCATCTCTTCGGCAAGATGAAGGTCTGGCTGGCTACCCGACGCTTCGACACCGCCGAGGAGCTCATGGATGGAGTCAACAACTGGCGAAGTACCCTGGCGGCACCGTTCCTTGATCAGGGGTTACAAAAACTCGGGCCACGGTACGACAAGTGCCTGAATTTGGATGGTGACTATGTGGAAAAGTAAAGGAGTGATGTATGTAACTTTTGTATGTATTTAGATGTTATTGTCAATTTTTTAAAATTTTTACCAGCCAATCGGAGGTTGATTTTGGAATAGCCCTCGTAAGTGTTTACAAGTTTACATATTTGGAATCTTTATTCATTTTACTATGAATCCATGCTGGTCACTAATTTGTACATTTGATTGTTATGAAATTCATTGCATTCTGTGCTGGCAAGGGAGAAAACCAAAAATTCAACCAATAAAAAAATGCATTCACACTATCCTCAGTATCTGGTATGTCCACCGTGTGCTTGCAAACAAGCTTGGCAGCGGCTCCGCATGGAACGCACAAGTCTCTGACGGAAATTCCGGGGAATCAAGTCCTATTCACGTGTAAGAGCAGCTTCGAGCTGTTGCAGATTAGCTGGAGTACCTTGCCTGTAGACTCTGCGTCCAAGCTCGTCCCACAGATGTTCTATAGGGGACATGTCTGGTGATAGGGCAGACCAATCAATCATCACAATGTTCAGCTGCTGTAGATATTGCTGCGTAATGCATGCGGTGTGCGCACGTGCGTTATCCTACTGAAGAAGCTGCAAGTCTGGATAATTTGTGAACGCAGGAGCAACCAATGCATCCAGAACCTCATCTCGATATGTCACAGCATTAACATTTCCACGGAAGACGTGAAGATTCAAGCGATGGTGAAAACTGAATCCTCCCCAAATGTGAATACTGCCACCTCCAAACCGGTTGTGCTGACGAACACAGCAATCTGCAAAGCGCTCTCCACACCGTCGCCAAATCCGCATACGTCCATCAGCAAAAGATATGTTGAATCTGCTCTCGTCTGTGAATAGGACAGCATTCCACTGCAGTCTAATCCATCTGACATGTTGCTCTGCCCATTGCAGGCGCTGCTGACCATGTCTGTGAGTCAAGTTTGGCCCAACATAAGGTCGTCTTGCAGTAAGGCCTGTATCTCTGAGTCGTCGTATGACTGTCATTCGAGAGACTTGCCCACGTCTACCCACTATTGCTCTTGCTGTTTGACTTGCCGGGAGAGAACGATTCCGTAGGTGACTCAGCACAATATGACGATCTTGCGCAGGGGTAGTAACTCGTGGTTGGCCACTCCGAAGTCTATCCCGGGCACTGCTAGTGGTTCCGTAACGTTCATTGAGACGTACAATAATGCTGTGGTGGCAATGGCCCGCGAGCTCATTCCGGTCTCCAATATACCAATGGCTCGTTGGCGGTCGTTTTCAGATAGTCGTGGCATTTCAAGCGCATGTACTGGGTGTTTTGTCTCAACGGCCTTTTTATACCGAGTATACTGCCACAACGCGTACACATTTTCAGGGTCATAGCTCTTGAGAATCGTGTTGCACGTGTAACTTTTATTGTTTTCATGTAGTCTGTACACAAACCCGTGGGTTTGAATCATGCACTTTCCATTCCAGCAGCCATTCGCTCTCTGCCTCATGACAAACACGGGGAAAATCAATTCCCACACTTTGTTTTCCAGCTTCTCGGCATCAGTATATATAATAGTGGTGCGTTTTTAATGTGCTTCAGTATAATTTATTCTCCCTTTCTCCCGCGCCTCCTTTTCACTCCTACAGGTGGATAGCATCATGTCAACAATGAGGCATAATCGTTATAACATTCTCAGCATTTCCTGCCAGCCTGTGTCTTTTCATTTATTGACAACCATGTCTCTCCACATTCTACGGCCTCTGGTATCTTATCAGTTGTATCGTTAAACTTTTCCTATGATATATGGTGATTTGGTCGACACATTTTGATATCTGCCGTCAGCTTCCGTTTTGAGTTCACTTTACCAGTTGTTACCGGATGCTCTTACGACTAACCGTATTGCTTAATTCATGACTTTCCTCCGTTTCTCTGCTGCCTGCAGCTGTCTTTCCATTTGATTGTCGATTGTCCAAGTCTGACAGGCATACAATAATATAGGTTGTATATAAGAAGATGAGGGCTGCAGTAAACGGTGGAAGTGGGGGTTGGGGGGGGGGGGGGGGGTTAATCCGTCTTACTGGGACAAAAGGCAAGAAAATAACCTACGTTAGGGCGACAAGACTTTTGTTAGGGACAAACTAACAAAAACAATAAGGAAAGAAAGCGAGAACCAAGTTTAAAGAAAAAAAAAAAAAATATGAAAAACGAATACACATGATGCTGCGGCATGGCTAGATGCAACAATTAATTTGGATTGTATATAGCAATTCTTCTCAAACTTGCTGATATCGCGGACCGGAAACTTTTTTGTGTTCATGTCCCAGGGACTGGTAATATATTTGTGTGCTGTATTATTATAGCTGTTTCTGACCAATGATGTTTGCACAATAGTAGCGGGAAACAGATGCGACAATTTTGCTTTGTTAGTATTTTCATAGCCGTGCTTATATGTCTTTTAGATTGCGTCACCATGAAGTGATAGTCGACCTGCACACGCGGTTAAACTGTCCAATCGTCTCTATCTTGGTCCTCGTCTGTCTGTCTGTCTGTCTCTCTCTCTCTCTCTCTCTCTCTCTCTCTCTCTCTCTCTCTCTCTCTCTCTGTGTGTGTCTCTCTCTCTTTGTTTTACGTAGTGACAAATTGCTTTAACGTCTTTCTTATTAATAAAACCAGCGCAGTGAAAGTGGGCTGTTTCTGATCATCGAAGTGACTTTTGCCTTGCACATTGGTTCTTTCAGGTCATTCTCTTTAGTTTAAAAAAAAATAATGCTCTCATATATCTTAACGTCTATCTGCTTTAAAACAAAGAAAGTAAACAAATATTTTTGTCCATGCCATGATGTTAGATCGTCCAGTATCGTCTCTCTGTGTTGTCCCCTATCTTCCTTTCCTTCAATTTTTCCCGTTGTCATGGTATATTCCAGATTTATTCTTCTCATAACATGCCAAAAAGTGACTTGGTTCCTTCTAACATGTGGAATAAGCTTCCTTTGTGCGTTGGCCTCTTTCAGGACATCTTCATTACTCTTTTTTAGCTGCCCATTGTATTGTTAACATTCTTCTATAAAATCACATCTGTGTGGCCTCTAGTGCGTTTCCCGACTAGTTTACTAATTGTCCATGACTCACTTCAGTATGTCAGGATTGAAATTAAGTTTTGATAATATTTCCTGTCCAAAGTCTGTCAAATGTGCTACTAAGCTCCTGCCACAGCCAGTAATTATTGGCCAGAACCATTATAAACATGTGCATGGAGCCGCAGCCTCAAGCAATAAACACAGCCCAGAACTTCAAACACATGTTTTTTAATGTTCACGGTTAAATTAGAAATAATCTTTGACAAGCTTTAGCTCTAGTGGTGGAGATTGTTCCCAACATATGCGGTTTTATCAGAGGATTACGAAGAATTCAAGAATTGTCAAATGTTGTGTGGGCCTTTTTCCACGCTCCTAAGCTTTGCTATTTGCGTGCTTATGACATTTCCAACAGCTATGTATTTTCACTTCCTGGTTTTTGCTAAATAATGTACAATCCCTGCAATTATCCTTAAATAAACGTGATAATACAAGAGCAGAGCTGAACATGTTTGTGCGATGTTTTTTTTTTTTTCATTGAATCATTATTTGTGTATTTCTGCTTTTTCATGTCATTAAATTCGTTGAAATTTGAGTGGGGAAAAGAAGAAATTAAGTAATGTTTTCAGTGCTAAGTAACATACATCTTATTTAGGAAGTAAATAAATATTTAATATAAAATAATATTTCTCGAGATTTTGACATAGTCTTATCTTTAGGTGCGTCGATCTAGAATTGTTCTTTTAATATTCTTCAATGATAATACGAGCATGGAATATGAAAACTGAAATGCTCAAAAGGTAAAAAACGTGAAACTTGTACAAGGGGCTTGACATAAGTCTTGGGCCTGAACCATGAAGGAGTCACAGGAGGAAGATGAAACTCGGCACATTTAAAGTTCATCATATTGGCACTGAATGTGTGAAGTACGCGTTTGTTTCTTCAATGGGTTTTCCCTCTACGGTGCACGGCGCAATGTACCCTATTGACCGGATCTGCTGCTCCAAAGATTTGACAAAACAATGGAAAAGAAGGAGGCCAGAGCTGTGATAAAATTTCTGTCAACAGTTGCTCAAAAAGTGTCAGTCAAAAAACTTTTTGGAGACCATGGTGACAGTAGATGAGACTTGGGTACACCATTATGACCCCGAATCCAAAATTGCCAGCATGCAATGGAAAACCCCGGGCTCCCCAACACCTGTCAAGCCGAGAGCGCAGAAATCTGCAGGAAAAGTGATGCTGACTGTTTTTTGGGACGCCAAAGGTGTCCTGTTGAAAGATTATCTGCCTCGTGGCAACACAGTTAATGGACAGTACTATGCAGATCTTCTCACCAAACTAAGAAAGGTTGTGACCAGGAAACGAGGGATAACGCGCACTCAAAATCTTCCTTTGCTTCAAGACAACGCGCCCTCTCACAAAGCACGGCTTGTGCAGCTAGCAGCCAACGATTTGAATATTGAAATTCTTCCACACCCACCATATTCTCCAGATTTGGCTCCATCAGACTTTTTTCTATTCCCAAATCTTAAAAAAAAAACAGCTAAAAGGAAATCATTTTGACAGCGATGAAGAAGTTATGTGATGACTGGTTTAGTTTGAGAAATAGGGTATTTTACTCCCAAGGTCTTTTCAAGGTCAAGCAGAGATGGCAGAAGTGTGTCAATTCAGATGGTGGCTATATTGAAAAGGAATAAACACTATACACAATTTCAGCTCTCTGTGACATGTCCTTCATGGTCAGGCCCAAGACTTATGTCAAGCCCCTTGTATGTTGTTTTCAAGAAAAATGACGATATTAAAATTAAAAGTTGAAACCACAATTTTGTGACATCAAATGCTTGGTTAAGTGCGGCTGGATACATTGCTGTTGGGATAAAGTTATAGGCAAGACAGGTAGTTCGGAATGGGAAAAGAAGTGGTTCAAAGCAGAAAACATTTACACACAAAAAACGTTAAATATGTTATATATAGCCACCTTATAGATTTTTTTTTCCGTACGCCCGCTAATACTCGAGGCGAAATCTCAGGTTATTTTCTTTGTCTAACCTGACATTGATTTTACGTGAGTATCCCTTTTCTTGTACAGAGACAGGTGTCCCTCGCCATTTAGGCAGATACTCGCCGATTTCGGAGGTACCCATTAGAGCTGGGTCGGCTCAGGAGCCGCCAATCCCTGGTCGACGACACTCCTTCAAAATGTGCTCGCCAGGTCTCGAGTTAATCCAGTCCAAATCTCGGTCGACGAAAAATCCTCAAATGCCGTCGCCCGGGTTTGATCCTGAATCACCCGGTCGCCAGAGCGGTGTGGTAACCACTACGCTAGCGCGGCTCCCACCTTATAGATAAAATAATAGATCTAGTCACAATATGGATGTCACAGAATTATTGAGTCGATCTCTTTTCCTCTCCGGAAGTATTTAGTTACATTTTTTGAGTGGAATAAATTACGTGTTTTTCTGTGGTCGGCACATTTTCTTTCCCTGCTATCAAGCAGATATTTAGTACTTTCAAATAATCTTACATTCATTCCTCTCACTGATAAGTCGTCATGTCTGTTTGTTTACCCATTCATCCCTGCTGGAAAAGAAGACGGAGGAGATACTATTAACCGACAATCATGTTGGAGAATTGTGGGTGTGCTTGACATCAGGCTACAGATTAGCACTAAAATCGCCCAGCTAATTTGTTTAATCGCTGATAAGGCTGATGTGCCTTCCTCGACCAGATGGGTAACGAAGAATTTTGTTTGTGCAAGCAACTGGTTGTTAGATTACTCGCCTGCGCGACACATTTCTGGACAGACAAGAATGGCATAATCGTTTCCGGTACACCTTGTTACAAAGATATTACTTTTAATGAAAGTAAGATGTTGTATTTGAGAAAACATTGCCGAGAGAGGATCTAATGTTTTCATTCCATTTTTGGGAGACATGACCTTTGCAGTAACGCGCATAAATTTTCATGTGGAAATAATTTGAATTACCCCACAAAACACGCATGTTTGAAACAATTGGCAGACATTCTGAATGAAGGCACAACACCCCTTCCGATTGGAGCTCTGCTTAACATCGTAACAAACAAATGCGGGGGAAGACAGGCAATATAACCTGACTTTAGCCAGGTTAGAAGACTGAAAACTCACTCGCACCAAGAAGACAACCAGACCATGCCAGAGTTAAGAATAGCAGCAGATTTCATTTATCGAACCGGACTTGTTTTAAATTCTTGAGGACTTAAGAGCCCAGGAAAACACTACCATTGCTAACGAGGAAAACCGGAATCTGAGGAAATTGTAACAAAGTCAAAAGTGGGAACTTATTGGTAAAATAACAACACCCCAAACCACGTGTAAAAGGCATCGTCAAGCTGCCTTAAACTATTTCTCCGAGCCTGCAGTCTGTAAGCCTAAAGATTGGCGTAAGTTGTACATTTTAAATTCTATATTTTGCATTATTAACATGTGAAATAATATGTATATATTGACATGTGAATATTAATATGTGAAAATTGCTAGTGAATTTCCAAGTCATTTGAGGCTGGCAACCTCAGCATATAGATTGATTATTTCATGAACCACCACTGCCAGGGCAGGTGACTGCTTTATTGCGAGTTTTTATAAAGAACTAAAAGCAGAGGTAGTCCCAAGTTCCATAGGGAGCAGGGAGGGAATGATGAAAGAAATCATGTATATACTTGTTATATTACCAACCTTTTCAACCAGTGTAAATATTCACTCTAAATGTAATGAAAGTTTCAACTATTTCAACTAGTGTAAATGTTAACATATTCAAACTACAGTAGAACTCCATTTATCCGAACCCCATGGGACCGAGCATCGTTCGGATAATCAAATGTTCGGATAATTGGATTACATAATGTATCGAGTACATGTACACATATTTCTAAAAATAATTAACCATCACAAGGAAAATACACTATAAAACATATTTACTTGTACTGTAATAATAATACCCACACTGTATTAGATCACTGTATCACCAAAATCTTTTATTACACTGCAGTGCATGTACTACTTGTATTAATTATTTTTGTTAAGAAAGAGAAATGTCTTCATCATCGGTCACTACATGTATTTGGTTTTCTTCTTGCACAAAAGACAAAATTTCTTCGTCATTCAAAAACTGAAAACCAGAATCATTATCATCTTCTAGCCACATGTGTGCATCATCTTTGTCACAGTCCGAAAATCCGGGCATTGCTTGAAACAGTTCCACAACTTCATTTATACAATCATCATTTGTGTCCACTGCAGTAGTTTCATTTCCTCCTTTTTTCCCAAGCAATCTACTCCAAGCCTTGTTGAGATTATCTTGTGACAGTGTGGTCCAAGCATCAGCTAACATATAGCAGCAGTCTTTGAGATTAAGCTTTTTGGAAAACGCCACCACACTTTCTTCATCTTCAGCCAACAATAAACGACGCAGGACTTCCTTCTTGTACATCTTTTTAAGCTTTGCTATAACACCCTGATCCATTGGTTGAATCAGTGCTGTTACATTGGGAGGCAGAAAAATTACTTTAAAATTTGCATCAACTGCATTCAATGTATCCGTCTCTGGATGAGATGGTGCATTGTCCAGTAGAAGAATTACTTTTCCAGTTTTCTTTTCTTGTTCTCTCAACCTCTTCACATTTGGGATGAACTGATTTGTATACCAATCAAGAAATATTTCACTATTCATCCAAGCACTCTTCTGTGCTTTGTAACACAATGGGAGACATGTCACATTCTTTAAACAACGTGGTTTTTTTGGCTTTGCCGATCATTAGCACCGGTAAACGATGACTTCCACTGGCATTCGCGGCTACCAAAATTGTTACTCTCTCTTTGCACTTTTTAAACCCAGGGGCAGCTGCTTCGCGCTGAGATGCAAGTGATTTTTGAGGCAATGATTTCCAGTATAAGCCAGTCTCATCGGCATTATACACATCATCGAGTGAATAACCTTCTTCTTCCAAAAAAGCCAAGAAAGTTTCTTTAAAATTTTTAGCGGCAGTTGCATCGCTAGATAAAGATTCCCCTTGAATCTCCAATTCTCGTATGCCATGACGAGATTTAAAGTTTCTTAACCATCCCTGGCTAGCCTTAAAGTCAGGAGGACCGTCAAGTTGATTGTTGAACTGAAGTGCCTTTTCACACAACAGAGAACCAGAGATAGGTTCCCCTTTGCTTCTTCTTTGCACAAACCATATATACAAAGCCTCTTCCAAGTTCACATCTTTCGCATTTCTCATGGTTTTACGTTTCTTCGACCCATTTTCACTATCAAATTTCGATGCAAAACTCATAATTTTATCCTTGTTACTTTTGATGTCAGAGACGGTAGCTTTCCCAACATTGAAAATCCTCGCAAGTGAAGACACAGTTTCACCTTGTCCTAGTCTCTTGATAATTTCTGTTTTCGTTTCAATTGACAAAACATTGCGGTTCCTTTTATATGCTTTATGCCTACTGGGAGGTGCCATATCGCACAGAGAAATACTTGTACACCAAAATTATTCTGCTGTAGTAGCAGACACAATTATTTTAAGTTGAACTGTCTGTTTAGCCAGTGTTCTACTTAGAACGCACACGTACTTTGGATTGGTAAACCAGATATTAACTGACTTTATGATCTAACTGACTTCCTGTACGTAAGCGACCGACCATTAGCCATCCCATTCTCTACAAATTGTTCGCACACATTTGAAGTTTGCCGCATCAAAAGATTCAGAATTTTAGTCTAACGTGACTGTGGCATCTGATTTTTTTTTTTTTTTTCTGGAAAAAGTGTTCGGATAATTGGATGTTCGGATAATTGGGGTTCGGATAAATGGAGTTCTACTGTATATTGTTAACATTTTCAACTAAAGTTAAATATAAAACTATTCATATTAAATGTAAAGATAGTTTTCGCCCACTGGGATTAAGATTAATTCTCAGTGAGGGTAAAAGTTCTGAGATAGATGGGATGGTGTAATGGAAGATGGGGGAATGCAATACTCAGAGTATTTGTTTCTCTTCTTTTGCCATACTAGTTTTTGGTACCAGTTGAGGGTACTATCTCTGGATTAAGTGAGGGTATAAATGGCCTGAATTCACCATCATCAGACGGGTCTTAGAGATGTAGGACCAGCTTTGCAGTTACTACCTGATTCTACTTGGAACATGCTGCAACTCTTAAATCTTGACCAGGGATGCGTGTGATCCAGTCATCTATCTGCAAAGACCCAAACATCAGCGGGAGAAGGAACAACTATTGGCAACTAAGTAAAACTTAAAAGCTGCCAAGTGAACTGTCCATTTTCGAAAACCATAACATCCCACTGTGATGAATACTTTTTTCATACAATTATTCATTTTTTATAACTATTAAACGTAATTGATTATTAAATTTGTTACGCGTATAAAGACAGATCATTACTTGTATAAAGACAAATCTAAAGTTGATTTAATCATTTTGAATGTAGTACAATCATGTCGCAGACCATTTCTTAAATACACTCAAACAGAGCTATAAATAATAATAAGAGGAAATTCGCTGAATTTACTCAGCTGGGGGCTTGTACGAGCTAAAACTGTATTACATAATCCTGCACAAAAGTTGACGGCAGAGGCTAGAGTTAACGTGCTCAGCCAATGCAATATTGTTCTCGCTTTTCTGAATATCTTGTGAATACTACCTTGAGGTAGAAGCATCATTATCCTTCTATCTACAACTCTGCCAAGAGTAATCTTATGCAAAGGTAGACACATTTGAAGACCTACATTAGTTACTCTTGAGTTTTGGCCACTGTTTGACCACTACTGTAGAGCTAAGGGGAGGTCAAACGTGACAATGGATGTGATATAAAAATAAATGAGTTTATCAATAAAAAAAGATCGAGGGTGATAAAAATAAGAAATGACATCGAAGAACTTGGTTAACTAAGAAAATAGATATGAATTAGTGACAGAGACTGTTCTGAAAAGGTTATTTTAAAATAGAGGAAGTGCAACTGTTTCATTTGTGTACAGCAAGTCTTCTTAACCTTTTAGAGTTCCGCACCCCCTACACATCATCTTAAAAAGCGCACCCTTTACAGCATCTTAAGACGCTTCACACCCCTTTACAGAATCTTAAGAAGCCTCGCACTCCTTTACAGCATCTTAAGAAGCCTCACGCCCCTTTACAGCATCTTAAGAAGCCTCACACCCCTTTACAGAATCTTAAGAACCCTCGCACCCTTTATCTTCTAGCTCACAAAATATATCAGAAATGCAAAAAAAAAAGAGAGAAAAGTTACGTTTTGAGAAAATGTTATTTGGTTTGGTGACTAAAGTTCGTTATCTAATTCACATTGTCAGTGTTCTATAAATACATGTGAGTTCTGTGTATTAGATAGTGTTTACTATAATCCGCTTTCTAAAATATCTGACACCTCCAGAAAGTGGGGGGAGGGGGCCCTCGCACCCCCAGAGGGTGCATGGTTTAGGAGCGCTTGTCTACAAAGAAAAGCAGACGAGTGAAAACGTTGTCTTTGATTGAAGATTTCTTGTTTTTTCTGATTGTTTTAGGTTCCTGGGGTGTTTCAAAATTATGTATACACACTTTGAATGCTGATAACTCAATGATTATTTGAGATAGAGTTATGGCATTATTACATTTAAAGTCACAAATGTTCAAAGTGTCAACGACCTGCAACAATGCATTGTCCACAACTGACTTGTCATTCTGTATTGTTACTAAATGAATAGTGAAACATGCAGTTTTAATTTGATGTCTCAGGTCTCTCACTGTGTGCGGTTTCAGATGAGCACAACCTTCTGTTAAATTTTTTTTTTTTAAACTTCACGAGTAATAATCTGATGCATTAATCATTTGTATCTAGCATTTTCTGCTCTAATCTTGCAAATTAACAAAATTGTGTGTTAACTTATGTGTTATATGCATTAGATGTATGTATACATAATTTTGAAACATCATGTATATATATATATATATATTATTCCACTCAAAATATATATATATATATATATATATATATATATATCTTCTCTACATATACAAAAGGCAACGTCTGTCGGTCGGTCTGTCTGTTACATCAGAACTCGAGAACGGCTGAACCGATTTTGATGCGGTTTTCTCCAGCGTATTTGACATTTCTCTGGGAAGGTTTTAAGCTATATATCATCATGGTACGACATCAGGAGGCTAAGCAGTTAAGAAAAAACCCCAAACATTCTTATATCATTCTTATCTCAAGGGACGTAAAAACCCTACCGATGACCCTTATTATGGGTTAATGCCCCTAGCTTACAAACTGTATAAGTCATAGATTTTTCTCCCTTTACGTTAAATTTACAAGTGCGTTGCTTTCTGTTACGCAAATTTTCTAAACCGGATTCCTGACACAAGCACTACCTCTCACACCTGAAAGGGAAGGAAAGTTTCAATAATACTCGGCTATGTAGAGTTGTTCACGATACGCCTCTAAGAATACTTTACATTCACTAAATTTGCTCTATGAATGTGTCCTGACCTTGGCATTTCGCGCCAGATTCAAAATCTAGGAGATATTTGACACCCCTGTAGATTTACGAGCAACGGTTCTTTATGGGGCTAGAAGGCCCGAGATCCGTTGTCGTCGTTAACTTCAAACAAACCAAACCAAGAAAACCACTGAAATACTAACGCCAACGCTGAAAGTCGTAAATAGTAGCAGTAGAAAAACGTTTTGTGGGCGTGTGTGTGTATGTGTGTGTGTGTGAGATGGGTACATTATTTAAAAAATAAATAAATTTACAAACTGGAAATAATCCTAGACGCGTGCGTGCGTGCGTGTTTAGGAGTTTCTGTCTGGTGGTAATCAACATAGATTTCGTTTTTGCTGTGTTTACTGGCATACGATTCATATTACTCCATTTTGTTAGATTGTCTACATCGAGAGAGGATACACTTTGGCAGATTTAAATGCTGTGGGGAAGTAGTTGTGTGCAATACATTGGTTGTACACGTAGGTTAAGGAGTCGCAAATGATGGGTGCAGCGTGACGTTGAATCTTATTGCTGATACCATCAAGCCCAGATGAATTGTTGTTTTTTTTAATGCCAAGATGTATTTGAGAACTTCATGTACTGATAGAAAAGGAATATCTCTTAGATCTGTTATGGTGTGTTCAGTGATGCAGAAGGCTGTCAATTTACTAATATCGCAGTCCATTGGCTTTAGTGTCGACTTGAGATGGCTAATTTCTGTCTTGAAGTGGTTACTAAAATGAGTTGCCGCGAGGGAGCAGCTTTTTGGTAAAGAGTTTAGCAACTTTGATTTGTGTGTTAGTGTTTGTTTCATCATACAGTCAGACCAGAAATCCCTTTCCTCATTGAAGAAGGCGAATCACAAGAACCCAAAGCTAGCCCGGTTCGCCATCCTGCTTCAACCTTTTCGTCACCATGACAAAGGATGGTGAATATATAAACACTAAGTTGATTTCCAAACCATTCATATTAACATTTGTGATTTACATGACTTTGAGATAATCATTATTCACTTAACTAGTAGTACAATGAACAGTATTATTCTACTTGCAGACACGAACAATTTCCAACTACAGCATCATGTTAATTTTCTGGAATGCACATTCACATTAAGATTGCTATATTAATGCTAGAAATCTAGTCCTGACAGGGATAGTGAGGAGTATGATTATATTATTGCAAGTTTGTTTTGGACATTACTTGTCTTGCCTGTCGTAATTTTTTTTCTGAGAGGGTGCTGATGAATATTGGTCCCTTTAGAGTGTAAAGTGATATTGAAGGCTCTGTGAGAATAAGGATTTAGGAGAATGAGGTAGTAGATTCACAAGCGCTGGGAAGGAGCAAGGACAGTCTCTTATTACGACAATATCTGTTTTCTCACAGACTACTCCTATCTCTCTTCTGCACAAACAATTGTTTGTCAGTTCCAGTCGCTCAACGTACATGAATACAGCCTACACAGATGGAAATGTTTGGAGTTTTAGGCCAACCGACAACCAACACAAATAAATATTAA
Source organism: Oreohelix idahoensis (assembly GCA_024509875.1). Taxonomy (NCBI): domain Eukaryota; kingdom Metazoa; phylum Mollusca; class Gastropoda; order Stylommatophora; family Oreohelicidae; genus Oreohelix; species Oreohelix idahoensis. The sequence continues at coordinate 15,486 of JAMPIV010002900.1, forward strand.
TACCTTTATTATCATAAAGGACTCACACATAATTGTACATTTACAGTCAAAAATCAAGGGTTACAGAATACAAATATGATAAGGGAAGAGGGGGTTTTGAGGAGAAATATCCCATCCACCGTTTCCCGTTTATATTCTGCTAACGGACAAGACCCGGTCCCAAAGACAAGAAAGGGTGGGGGGGGGGGGGTGATCAGAGATAGGCAATTTAACCCACTGGTAAATTTATTACTCTGAGGCAAGGGGTTACAGAAAAGGGGGGGGGGTGTAGAGGAAAAGCTAGGGTTCTCAATTGTCTCCCTTTAAATCAACAAATTTTACGGGAGGGGGAAGGAACACAGTTACCCGATCCCGCTAGGAGAGATCCCGTACAAGGAATATAATGCACCTTAGTACAAGGTCGAACTAATTAAAAGGGTAAAGAAAAGATAAATCTCCTTTCATTCAAAAAACACACTAGGGCTGGCCATCCCCACAAACACACACGCAGACTTACCGAAAGGTGAATTCTGGCACTTCATAGGAAATACATAAAAAAAAACAGCACTAAACCTTGGCTTAGGTAAAAGTATTTTCTTCCGTGTACAGCCCCAGATTTTGCGGGTTGTTGAAGTTAACAAAGTGTCCCGAAATCGCTGGACGTCGAAGTTTAACGGTACTGTTTGTTTATTAGATAAAGTTCCTAAAGAATGTCACAGGCACTTGGCTAGGCGTGAGGTATGGTGTGGTTCCTAAAATTGGCACAGCTGGTGGAGATAACTTCCTTTTTCCGTAATGTCACAAGTTAAGAAAAACACTGAGGTAAGTTCTTCTTCGGGGGGGGAGGGGGGGGGAGGAGGAGGAGGTTAAAATCCACTGAATATACGTGACATACAGTGTTCAGGTAGATCGGTGGTTTTTCTTCACAAATAGGGGCAGTGAATAAAATATGTTCTGCTTCCAGTTTTCTTTAAGGACTCTATATGAACTAGTATTTTTAAAGTGTTTCTTGAATGGCTTTATTCTCAGTTACGTTCAGAGGAGCGGGGCCCATTACAGGTCGCCACAAGTTTAGCTTTAAAAAGTTCATATGTTACTGGAGTTATCAAATTGAGTTTGGCAGAATTCTGTATATAATTAATAATTGCTGGGATGCAGGTTGAATGATCGTTCTGAATGAAAGATAATCAAAACAAGAAATGCATTACAAATCATATTATAATCTGACGCGATAAATTACAGTTAGCCTATTTACTTATTAGCGTTGTCAATTAACAAATCAGGAAAACTTCCCGTGAGTTAAAACAATTAAAAGCACATCTATCTATACAGAACTAAACTGTATTAAAGTTATAATTCTCTTTAACGTCTGCAAAATAAATTTACTCGTCAATTGTATTAGGAAATACTTTTAGCTGTAACATTAGTTTGCACTAGAACTTTGAAAATGGGTTTATTTAATAAGGTTAAATTTACACCACAATCCATTGAAATCAATTGAAATAACTCGACCACTGATCACTCGAAGCTAATGTATAAATTACCGTCTGCACAGAAAGAATACACTCCAATAGTCACGAAGGTAGATGAAATCCAGCAGGAATCCGACTATGCTAGTGCAACTAGGATTCTGTCAGAGCGAACGATAAAATGCAGTTTATCGGAGTTCTCTATTTATACTTCTCGAATGTAACTTGAATGGGGCGTGTTAAATTTTCGCAAAATTCGAGATACCTCGCCGTTGTGTTAATCGCTGCAATTCCTACGATTTCCCCGGTCTACCGATTTCCTTCCGTCTCAGGCTGCTCGCATAAGAGTGCGAAAATTTCCCGAGAAGCTAACTCTGTGAGCTGAAAGTTCCTGATTCTTTAGATCGCGGCCGCTCCACGTTGAATTCTGAAGATCAGCCTGTTCTTTGATGGTACCGCTGTTCTGAGAGCTTTGGCAACTCCCACCAGGCGGGGTGACAGCCAGGTAAGAAAATTATCTGCTGTTATTTGCTCTAGAAACAGGAGTGAGTCTGTGGCCCGTCCTCTTTTGGGCCGGCGTTAAGGAAAAGATTGCTATAAATCGTTCTCAGAAATGATTGTGGGCGGGATTTAACCTCCCATCAAAGGCCATGCGATCTCAAACGTTCACATAAGATAGCAGGCTACATATTAATGATCCAGCGTGTAATGTTCTCGTGGAAAAGCTGCATGCCGGTAAAAGTTACAACAGATGATCAGGGGTTCTAAAGTTATGAGAGGCCAATATTCTGTTATCATCCATCGAGTCAGGGAAATTCATTTGTCATACTTAGACGTACGTCACATTGCCACAACGTACAAAAGGTACTTAGAGCAGAATAATTAAGTAATGTAATAATTGTTTTAATTAGTTATACTTGTGTTCTTGTACTATTTTTTTTCCTCTCTTCTTTCTGTTTTTGTGAGATATTCATGTACTTTAGTTACATTAATTTCATATCGCATTGCTTCATATCTTATTTGATTTGTCATGTGTGAATTGCGTTTAAGCTTAATTTTAGGATTTTTGACAGCATTGTTACTTGGAGATATAACCTTCTAAATTATTTTTAAAAATTACTATTCATGCATTTTTGAATTTTTGATTTGGATTTTTATTTTTATTTTATTTTATATATCTCATACCATTTTCATATATGCATGCTATTTCTTTGATATGTTTATTGTAAACGCACAGTGATCATACATTTATGTATTCTTTTGTTACATCATTGGAATATCGACTGTATATGACTTGTTACATATGGACATATGACTGTTTATGACTGATGACAAATTCATCTAGCATATTATTTAATGATAAGTTACATTATGCAGACTGACTGCGACTAGATTATTTTCGATGTGGCCCAATATTTGTGATATAATCAGTTTTGGCCGATATTTCCGCATAGGAAATATTTGAATTTAAAAAAAGTAAATAAATAAATTTGTTTTTTTTTACACCGCGAAGGGGGTGATATGTTAAGGATATATTTGGGATGCAGATAAAATAGTGGGGCATGTTACTCGACGCTAGCACATTTCCATTTTTATGTGAGGAACTGTGTTCGCCTGTAGACAAACTACGGTTTGCACGAAGCGTCCACCCGTGGTGAGCGAGGCGTTCACCCGTATTGAGCGACGGTCAACTAGTGACGTTTCTGTCACGTGTCGTGGGGTTCAGTGTGTAAATTAATTGGCCTTCCGTCTTTGTGTTTGCGTCCGAGAGAGAGAGAGAGAGAGAGAGAGAGAGATGTAATTTTTCGAGCTCCGGGATAATGGAGAGTCATTTATATATATATATATATATATATATATATATATATATATATATATATATATATATATATATATATATATATATATATATATATATATATATATATATATATTGTAGCATTGTTGATTTTCAGAGGCCGCCACGTGATGTGCAAGATGGTTCATGAACTTATCTAGAAGTGCATACCATAATTTACTACAAGTAACTTTAAGATATGAGGCAACTAATATTTTTGTTTGGCCTGATTGCTTCTGCCGCATTACTTTGGTTTTCGTGGATTGCCCGAACCTTTAGTACAACGGCCAGGATTGAGTGGAGATGAGAGGAGTGTATTATTATTATATTATTGCCACTTAAAGATGCCTAACGTTTGAAACTTATTGACGGACGAGGGATAATCTACTTCGCTTATCCATTGCCATGTACTTTTGAGGTTTTGATGGACGTTATTGTGAAGTGACTTTATTTATTAAATGTCAACCATGTTTCCCGTGGACCTGTTCACCTACCGGCTTTTGTTAAGTATACAGACCCTAATGTCCTGAAAGAACACCTGCTATCATTCGCGTATGCATGCATGATCCTCTAATTTATCCCAACGTAACAGTGTTCTAATGGATGCCCAGACTTCTTTGCTGTTTGCTTTGTCTTGAATCATCTTTCGGAAATGTAGTTTCTTTTCCTGACGAATGAGGTATTGTACTTTATTTCTAAGCATCCGATTCCTGCTGAAATCTTTGAGCTTATGTGCTTCGTCCCGCTCTCTCATTATTGATAATATTTCGTTGGTTATCCATGGGGTCTTTCTGATGTTTTTGACACGGACCTACTTTATAGGAACATGTTTGTCGAATACGTTGTTGAAAGTTTGCGTCCAGTATGTTATGGCTTCTTCTGGATGCGGAAGTTGGTACACGTATGAGAAGGGATATTTGTAGGTTTTGTATGAATAATTGAAGGTTAACGTTTTTGAAACTCCTGTACTACATTAGAACTACATTGTAGAGGCCACCATGCCGACAGGTTGTGGTAGCGGGGAGAAAGTCTGCATACCAAGAATCCCGATGATTCCCTCCGATCTGCCGTTCAATTTTAAGAGACTGCAATTCCCAATAAAAGTCGGTTTTTCAATTACCATTAATAAAGCACAAGGTCAAACTCTTCACGTGGCCGGAGTCGAGTTGAGCGATGCGTGCTTCTCACATGGCCAACTGTATATGTGGCATTTTCCAGAGTTAGCACACCGGAACACTTATACGTGTTGTTGTGACCGCATGGCCTTCCACGCTAGCACTATCCCTACTACTTCCACGCTAAGCATTTATACGTGCTATAATATGCTACATATAAGAATGACAGACCTCAAAAGCAAATAAGACGTTTTTACACAAAACGCAGTATCATTCAAAGTTCAGTTGGCAGTCACTGCTCTGAGAAGGCAAACGTAGGTCAGTCCCAGATAATAATGAATGGGTTTTATGCGCGGTAAGTGGGAAATGAATGTTTGTGTGATCTGTTTTTTAAAAAAAATCCAATTGTTAAGTTGGAAAAGATCACACATGTGAAAATAGTCGAAATAACAGAAAGTCGTGTGCAAAATGTCGAAAACAGAGGGACGTGTGCAAAAATTGTAACGTGTGGAAAAAAGAATGGGACGTGTGGGAAAAGGCGGGAAAAAAAGAAGAGATAGTATAAATAGAAGAGATGTGAGCGATAGGCAATGATTTCAGGATTTATGATTCCAAGGATTCCATGATTTTAGACTAGAGGATTTTTACAGACTTCTACAGGTCTTGCAGAAATTATGTGAGGACAGCAAACCATAAGTCAGAAGAGTTCAGGACCACCACTGGTGTAAGACAAGGTGATATCCTGTCACCTTATTTCAAAGCTGGCATTTGGCTGATAGCTGTATACCGCTCTACCTATGTCCCAGTCTTGACATATGGATGCAAGTCATGGGCAATGACTACAACCCATAAAAGCCAGATCCAAACCTCAGAAATGAGGTATCTGAGGAAGGTGGTTGAAGTAACAAGAAGAGACATGGTCCGCAACCAGACGATACGCCAAGGCCTAAAATGCCACCCCCTGCAGACCCAAGTAGAACAGTTCCACCTAAGATGGTTTGGCCATGTCTGCAGAATGGGAGAAGATCGGCTACCACGACAAGCATGGGAAACAAAGAGCCAGGGATCCAGACCCCCAGGACGACCCAGAGTCCGCTGTTAGGACAACATTGGAAGTCTTTGAAGGACCGAGGACTAGAATGGAACCAGGCCAGGAGGAAGACAGCAGATAGGAACCAAACCTCTACACCTGTAGTGGTTTTTGATGTTATTGTATGATTGTTATGTTACCTAGTGTACTGTATGAGGTCAGCTGTGAAGGCTCCTGAGATAAAAGTTTATGTGAATTACAGGAGGCCTTTCTGCTACCACTTACGACCTCAAACAGACTTATTAGACTATTATGAATGTTAGCTACGTTAAAAAGTCTAGGGTACTGAAATGTAATGTGTAGTTAATGTAATATACAGACACACACATGTAATCAATAAGTCTAATAATAATAATAAACTCTACAATACACTGAACTAACTCTGGCTGTTTTAGTTTAAGTTTTAAAATCTTTTAAATTTATTAGTTCTGAACCAAGTTTTATTTTGGTCAGAACATATGAAATGATATGGATTTATCAATGAAATGCATATATATATATGGCATAATAAAATGTAATTTGTGTACATAGGTATATTATAAGAATGGTTAATATTACTATTATCTATAATGTCTTTGGGAGAACTAGTACTGGATGTTTCGTTGGAGTGGCGTCATCACGCCCAATCTGTGACTACCAAAATCATTGTCTCTTGACTTATGGACTGAAGTTAAATGTTATATCTCTCAAGAGTTAATTCTTTATTTGATGGTGGACTAGTTGTGAATCTCCAGCAGGCCAGGTTTTCACTTATCTCGCCTGAGACGATCTGGTATAGGATTCTTGTGGCCCACTCCTCTCCGTAGCTGGAGTAAAATATTAGGCTGCACAGACACCAATGTTAGGCGGCACAGACATCTACTTGTGTACTCTTACAAAAGCATTTGGCACCACTTTAGTGCCAAAACAGAAACTTCTGAAACAAAATTTTGTGCCATGTGTCAGTACTCTATCTACTGCGCCACTCTTATACACAACACCACACAACAACACTACACAGAATGGGTCAGATCTTTCTGACCAACATAGCACATCTTACCCAGTTGTTTTCAAATAGTACCAGTTCCCCAAGACTGCATTGCATCTGAGATATGTTCAATAGTTTCCTCTTTCATTCAATAAGATGGGTGATATGTTCCCACTAATCTCAATAATAGATCCGCTTTCCATATTCTTAGTTAGGTTTCCATATTTTATTTGTTTGTCTCCAGGCCCTGGACTGCGGCTGGGGACTGTAAAGTTTTTTTGTTTTCTTCTCTGTAAAGTTGCTTTCACACACACACTGGATGCTCTGTAAGGAAGAGTGGTGTGTTGTTGAGATCAGGCATGCTCCAGTCTACCCAGCTGTAAATGGGTAACTCACCCTAGTCCTGAGTTAGGGAAGGCAAAGGCTCCAGGGGAAGCAGGCCCTAAACTTGGTCACTTCAGCCGACGCAGGATGGTGTATGTATGAAGTAGAAGTGTAGAATGTGATTACCGCGAATGGTGTACTGTTCGTGTGCTGACCAATATAACCACTCACACTTGTGTCTACAAGGCACCAATGCAGACTGCTGGAATCTTAGTTTACTCAATTTATTCAGACGTACACACTGGGACATACGAGTACATCATGGTTCGTTGACATATCAATTTGTAGGTATACATAGCAGATCTGAAGTCATGACACATTCAGTAATAATGGGCAGTACATCAAAAGTTCAATGTCATGATACATTATGGCCACATCCCCCTATCTGGCTAAACGCGTCAGTGAAGGGCGGATCGATAAATAACCAAAGTTACTTGACGTCCATAGTTTGTAGTATAAATTATGAAACCACGAAAGGGGGTTTCTAGCAAGATTGAGATCTCCCTGTCACTGTCCGATAATAAGATAAATAATCTGTTCTCTTGGCAGTGATCAAAACATATGATGACCGAAATCCAACATGGCTACCTCCCTGAGTTGTCGTTCACTCATTCATAGGAAGGAGAATATAAGCCAGAGTTAATTTATAATGGGTATATAAAGGATTTCATAAATGTTTCCATACAGCTCTACGGTGATCAGGTTAATTCATGTAGCCATAACCGCTGCAGGAAAATCTGTCATCTTCGTCGATACAAAACACGACACTAGCATAGCGAAGCACAAAAGTCAAGCTAGGCCTAACCGACGAGAGATCATCAAAAATAGGAGCTGGGTTTACCTGGAGTCCGAATCATCTATATACTGACATAAGGAGAGTCTCTAACACAAACTATCGTAGAGACACCATCTCCTTCAGAAGAAAAACCACTTCGTGAGACATTTTTTTCTGACGAAAGGACCAGCTCTAGAAAAACGTACCCCGCCATTTGTAAGCAGTACATCGGAACTCATCACGACTTGTCAAGACAACTCATACTTCCGCTAGCAAGAATCTAGTCCCCCTCCTACCCATCCAAAATATACAATATAGGACTGATTCTACTTGTACTAATAATATGTAATACATATGAATTCAGGCCATAAACACAATAAGCAAATTAATATATTTTCTGGCCCTAAAAAATAAGTACAAACGCAAGCGCAATATCCTTGCGCTGGATCAATATCCAGAACGATTACTCCTATAATCAAAAGTGTGAATCAAACATGGATTATCTCGCTTTTACCATAAACAGCATTTTCATACACAAATGAATGCATGTCTATATTTTTCCCATATTAAATAGCCATATCGATTTTTGTAAAATGTGCGTCAAATATGCACGCAACAGATTACCACACCCCTCGGGAAAAAAAAAAATGGTACATTTTTTTTTTGAAATACATCTAGGAGCAACATACAATAGGCTCACAACGCACCAATAACAATGCGCAGATGATAAGCATAAGTTTTATGACCTTAGAGAAAGTACTTCTCTAAGTATAAATATTTCCAGAGAGGTGTCACCAACGCATACTACAATATTAGCAATGACACAATTTCCACATTAGTTTATACATAAATTCCATCTAAGATATCTTAACATCATGATCATCAAAGACGAAAAACATTGAAAGATCAGCGGTGAATACATATCAATGAACCGCTAAGTAGTGTTACAATCAATATATGATATATTACATATGTGTACACATTTCAACATAGAAACAACTGTATCAAAGTTGTATAACAGTTATGAATCATGTGGGCATCTAGACAAAATATCTGCCATCACATTTTCTGACCCACGGATAGCTCGCACCGAAAAATGAAATGGCTGTAGAGCAATCGCGTATCGCGTTGATCTCGCGCTCTTCAGATTTTTACTCTGAATAGCCGTAAGAGCTTTCTGGTCAGTTTCCACAATGAAATGCGCGCCCAGAAGAAATCTTTGCAGTTTAAGGATTGACCAAACCATAGCCAATAATTCACGGTCTAGGACCGAGTAATTCTTCTCTGCGGCATTTAATTTCCGAGAAATATACATCACAGGATGCAGAGTTCCAGAGTACTCTTGCATTAGTGCAGCTCCAATCCCGGTGGATGAAGCGTCACTACGAAGAATAAATGTCTTATCCTTAGAAGGTAATACTAGGATAGGTGAAGTAGAAAACATAGTTTTAACCTTATCCAAAGAGGATTGACATTCATGAGTCCAATGGACTACATTAGGAGACCCTTTCTTTAGCAAGGAAGAAAGAGGTGACATAATGGAGGACAGATTCGGGATGAATCGTCCATAAAATTGTATTAGACCTAAGAGACTTCGTACTTGCTTTTTAGTCTTAGGAATAGAAATGTTAAGTATCTTACTTGTATTATGGTCTTCTGTTTTTAGGAACCCATGACCAACACGGTGTCCTAAGAAAGATATTTCGCTAAAACCAATACATGCTTTCGATGGTTTCGCTGTCAGGTTATGCTCGCGTAAGATAGACAATAGTTCATTTATACCATTATAGTGATCGTTCCAAGTATCACTGAAAAGACAGATGTCATCAAGATACGCAATGACATCTGAGCGATGAGATAGGATTCGACGCATCATGCGTACAAATGTAGCAGGGGCGTTCATAAGACCGAAAGGCATGAAATTCCATTGGAATAGACCCCTAGGCGTCGAAAAAGCAGTAAACGGTTTGGCGTGTTCGGATAGTGGAACTTGCCAATATCCCTTAGACAAATCGAGTTTAGTAAAGAAGTGAGAATTCGATAGTCTCGTAAGTAGCTCTTCTAGTAAAGGCATAGGTTCAGCATCGAATTTAGTCACTTGATTCAATTTGCGATAATCCACGCAAAGACGTATGTTATTGTCTTTTTTTCGTACTATAACCATTGGCGAAGAATATGCTGATGTGGATGGTTCAATAATTTTTAACTCTATCATCTCATCTAACTCTTTCTCTACCTGTGCTTGAAAATGTATCGGGATAGGATACGGTCTGACTCTTATAGGACTATGGTCAGTAAGAATAATGTCATGTTGAATGACATCCGTTTGACCAGGAATGTCAGTAAGGACATCCTGAAATTGTTCTAACATAGTAGAAACTTGTTTCTGCTCTCCTGGAGATAATTCTGGAGAAATTGCAACATCTTTCCATGATTCATTAGAGTGAAGAGGAATCAGTGGAAAAGGTAAATTTACATCCGAGAAACTCGTTTCCTCATCCTGTATTACTGACAGAGATGAGTACTGTCCATGTTGGACTGGAAAATCGTCCGTTGCCTGGAAAACAGGTTGTAAATAATCAGGACGTTCATGGAATTCTGTGAGCATGTTGATGTGGAAGGTTTTACGCTTCCCGTCAATATCGACGATATAGTCAACATCGGAAACCTTTGATATTATATCGTACGGACCTTTCCAAGAAATGAGAAGTCTATTTTCCCTACAAGGTAGCAAGACAAATGCTTTGTCACCTGGACAAAGTTGACGCAAACATCTCTTTTTATTGGCAAATTCCCTTGCCTTCTGTTTCGCAAATTCAGAAGAAGCAGTTGCCAATTTGCATGCTTCAATAATCTTGTGTCTAAGTGCGATGACATATTCATAAGAGGATTTTGTGTCATCGACAATATTATCAGCAGTTATAAGATCATGCAGTAAGGACATAGGACCTCGCGGTTTCGCGCCAAAGACAAGTTCAAAGGGAGAAAATCCTGTATGTTCGTTGGCGACCTCTCTATATGCAAAGAGAGCCGCGGGTAAAACCCTATCCCAATCCTGAGGATGATCTTCTGTTATCTTACCTAGTAGGTTTTTCAGAGTTCTATTCAAACGTTCCACCATCCCATTGGACATAGGATGATAAATACTACTCAGCGATCTCTCTATCTTCAGAGTCGACATTACTTGAGACATGGTATCCGATATGAGTTGGGTACCATGGTCGGATAATATTTCTGCTGGAAATCCCAGACGAGAAAATATTAACCAAAGAGCATCTGCGACATCAGCAGTAGTTATGCTCTTTAGAGGAACAGCCTCCGGCCAACGTGTGCACATATCAACACACGTCAAAATAAATTGGTGTCCTCTAGCAGACTTTATCTTAAATGGACCAATGATGTCTATCGCCATTTTTTGAAATGGCCGAATGGGAATGTCTGCAGCCTGAATAGGTGCATCATGGCGTGGACCTCTGGATTTAATCTCTTGACATACTTTACAAGATCGACAATAGATTCGTATGTCCTTATTCACAGCAGGCCAAAAGAAAGATTGAAGAACTCTAGCTTTAGTACGGGAAAAACCCATATGTCCAGCACACTGCGAATCATGAGCGTGCTGTAAGATTTTAACTCTCATATTTTTAGGCACAAGGATTTGAGAATGAATGGACTTAGCGGAGTCTTGTACCATACGTACAAGTACGCCATTCTTCATCGTAATCCAAGATTTACGATTTGTATCCTTATTCGGATCACCTTTTGTTGCCAGAGTAAAGAATTTCTTTAGAGTAGGATCATCTTCCTGCTGTTTGATAAAGGAATCGTGGGAAATCTCCAAGGGATCATCTTGGATCTGCGCATCATTATCTTCAGAATGTGAAGATTGTGGCATATTAAGAGCTTGAGCCCTAGTGATTACTGCATTAGCCGATTGCATATTAACATTTTCCCAATTAGAAATTTGCTGTGGAGTGCATTCTTTCACTCCATGAATGCGACCGATGATAAGATCAGCGATCGGATTCGGCAAGAGACATGCTTGCACCTCTCCTGTAAAGAAAGGCGTAGCAATATTGATAATGGCAGTGGAGTACTTCTCCAATGTGCCACCAAATGTTACACATTTGACTATATTGCCTGTAGCTCGAGAAGGATTTACGAGTGATTGCCTCACTCCAATTGTAGTGCACCCCGAGTCGAAAAGAATTGATACCGGAGTACCATCTATTAGGCCCCTATTAAAGACAAGAGCACCCCTTCCATTATGCGCGATTGACGCATGAAGAGCGGGAAGTGGGTGACCGCAGCTTAAAGTAGACACTGTGGTTGGATCGAATAATGTTTTGCATTGCGAACACTCAGATGCTCTAGCAAAATCGAAAGCGGAATTTGCTACACTATTGGAGTCTTTTTTATCATTATTCTGATTATCGGTGTCGTGGAACTCCTGTTGTGCAGAGTTAGCCTGGTAATAAGATTTACCATGTCTTTTGTGTTGTGATCTACCTCGGTTATAATTGTCTCTATAATTATTATTGCCTCTGTTATAACCCCTATTTGGGTTTGAATCATAATATTCATGATCATAATCATCATGCTCATTATATTGAGTATCCCTGTAATATTGTTTCTTTTGTCTCCATGAAGCACTTGGGTAGTTCCTATAGCTACTCCCTTTCCGAGAATTTCTAACATTATGGGAACCCCTCGCGTGTCGAGGACTATCAGACCGATTCCAGTTCTTCAAAGAAGAACTCTGATTTGAGCGGTTATCTTGGTTTTGATACTTATCCCAATTAACCTTTTTATCAAATTTATTTTTAGCTCCTTGGAATTTGTGTGAGTAATTCTGATTATATTCTGTTGCCGAAGCAACTGGCATACTCTCTTTAATGTTAGAGTTACCAAGAATCATGTCAGGGTGTGCCGTGGCATACTGGTCACAATATTCTTCCATTTGCTTTATTGTACCAGGTTTACGCTCATGTAAGAACTCTAGGAATGATTTATTTACAGAAGACATGACCTTGTCTCTTAGCAATAAATCCGTAAGACCATCAAATGTTTTCTCTGTTTTGGATAATTCAATCCATCGTGAAAGTGTAATTCGTGCTTTTGAGATGAAATCTGAGAATTCTACACCTACCTCAGGTCTCATTGTTTTAAACAAAAGACGGTAACCTTCCTCAGACAGCTGATATCTCTTTATCAAAGCTGCCCTAACAGCATCATAATTGTCTTTGTCGGCCTCTTCAACAAAATATAACTTACTCAGAGACTCCCCTTTTAGATTTTCAGACAACTGATTCACATACTGTGATTTGTCAACATTATGAGATCGACAAGCCCGTTCAAATCTAGAAAGCCAAAATGTTATGTCATCACTGGTAGGGTTAAACGCTGGTACCTTGACCTTGTATACAAAGGGTTTACCATTACCACCAGATGCCTGATTAACATTACTCATACATGTCAATTTTAATTTCTCTAATTCAAACTCATGTTCTCTTATTGCTTTTCTCTCTTCAGCTTCTCTATCTAATTTTTTTTGTTCTGCAGCAGCAGCAGCTTCTAATTTTTTCTGTTCTGCAGCAGCAGCAACTTCTAGTTTTTTCTGTTCTGCAGCAGCAGCAACTTCTAGTTTTTTCTGTTCTGCAGCAGCTTCTAATTTCTTCTGTTCTGCAGCAACTTCTAATTTTTTCTGTTCTGCAGCAACTTCTAATTTTTTCTGTTCTGCAGCAACTTCTAATTTTTTCTGCTCTGCATCAGCTTCTAATTTCTTCTGTTCTGCCTCAAATCTCCTTTCCTCCACTTGCATCTGCAATTTCTTAAGTTCAGCAGCAGTATCAGCTTTTTTTCTAATCTTTTTTCTTCAGCTAAGGCTTTCCTTTCTTCTGCAGCAGCTTTTTTTTCTTCTATTTGAAGTTTTCTCTCCTCAACCGCAGCTTTTTTTTCTTCAACAGCAGCAGCAGTTTTTTTCTCTTCTGCAGCTAATGCTTTGTCATATTGAGCAACAGCCCATTGTTCTAAGTCTTTTCCAGTCTTATCAAGAGATTTTCCTTGAGCAATAAAATAATCTAATGTAGACATATTGTCTTCTTAAATCAGAAACCTGAAAAAGTAAATAAATTACCCTCTTTCAAGTTAATGGGAGACAAGTCTATACCTTAGACTTAGTCTTAGTCCAAACTTGTATGGTTTATAATAACCAATGATAACTTGAGTACCTGTGGACAACAATAATTGTATCTCAAATACTGTGGGGACAAGCCTTACAAAGGTCTTGTATACCTCACTGTAATCAAAGATCACTTGAGTACCTGTGGAAAAAAATATTTCCCTTTACCAATCACTTTGGGAGACAAGCCTTACAAAGGTCTTGTATACCTCAATGTAATCAAAGATCACTTGAGTACCTGTAGAAAAAATATTTCCCTTTACCAATCACTTTTGGAGACAAGCCTTACAAAGGTCTTGTACATTTTGTTTTATAACAATAACAATCAGAAAGTACTGATCTGTACTATACTATCAGTGTATACCACTATACGTCATATGTCAACTAAAGACATTACAAAGGACAAACAAGAAAAGACAATATGAAAACATTTGCAGAGATCAAATTAAATTAAATAGGAGAAATGAAAAAAAATGATCACAGAAACCGTGATGATAACTGCCATAAGATAACAAGACAAATAACGCCACAGTGTATAAACATAAGGGTGTAAAAAACTGAAATGAAAGAAAAGATGAGACCTACAATTATACAAACAAATCAAACAAAACTAAGGAACACAAAAAATGTTACAAATACAAATATGAAACAGTCGTCACAACTAACCAAATATTTGCAAACTATGTTGCATGCAAATTTCAATTAAGAAATTGCTCCCTATCGAACGCCAGAACAAGACCAATATCATTCGGTATTTCCTGTTCTAGTCACCTCCCATCCAGGCCCGCAACATATAAACACCTACACATATAAACAAATAACATGTAAGCATAAATAGCATATAGCATACAATATCATTTATGTCATGAATGGAATGTGTTGCAGGTATAGTGTTGTAAAGCAGGCACAGTTTATTTTAATTCTAATAACTTGCCACTTTATTCAGTAATAGATTTAATTTTAAACTATTACACTGTCAATTTTTCTCTGTTGAGCATCTGAAGAACCAACGATGAACTATGCACTTTATGTTCAGCAACACTGTGATTCTTCTGTACGTTGAGAAATGTCAACAATATTGCTCCAGATATTTTCTACACTTGATACCACTGTCCTGTGTAATACTGTCTGTACAGCGAAAAACTGTCAACAAGCGCTGACCTAGATACAGCATCCTATCGGTAATACAGGTCAAGCTGACATCGACTGTAAAACTGTCCTACTGGTGTTGATGTGTTCAAACAAATGTTCTTTCAGCTGTAAACTGTGATTCTCAACACAAAACTGCGTAAGCTGGACCCAGGAATCTGGCTCGCCACTGTAAAGTTTTTTTGTTTTCTTCTCTGTAAAGTTGCTTTCACACACACACTGGATGCTCTGTAAGGAAGAGTGGTGTGTTGTTGAGATCAGGCATGCTCCAGTCTACCCAGCTGTAAATGGGTAACTCACCCTAGTCCTGAGTTAGGGAAGGCAAAGGCTCCAGGGGAAGCAGGCCCTAAACTTGGTCACTTCAGCCGACGCAGGATGGTGTATGTATGAAGTAGAAGTGTAGAATGTGATTACCGCGAATGGTGTACTGTTCGTGTGCTGACCAATATAACCACTCACACTTGTGTCTACAAGGCACCAATGCAGACTGCTGGAATCTTAGTTTACTCAATTTATTCAGACGTACACACTGGGACATACGAGTACATCATGGTTCGTTGACATATCAATTTGTAGGTATACATAGCAGATCTGAAGTCATGACACATTCAGTAATAATGGGCAGTACATCAAAAGTTCAATGTCATGATACATTATGGCCACATCCCCCTATCTGACTAAACGCGTCAGTGAAGGGCGGATCGATAAATAACCAAAGTTACTTGACGTCCATAGTTTGTAGTATAAATTATGAAACCACGAAAGGGGGTTTCTAGCAAGATTGAGATCTCCCTGTCACTGTCCGATAATAAGATAAATAATCTGTTCTCTTGGCAGTGATCAAAACATATGATGACCGAAATCCAACATGGCTACCTCCCTGAGTTGTCGTTCACTCATTCATAGGAAGGAGAATATAAGCCAGAGTTAATTTATAATGGGTATATAAAGGATTTCATAAATGTTTCCATACAGCTCTACGGTGATCAGGTTAATTCATGTAGCCATAACCGCTGCAGGAAAATCTGTCATCTTCGTCGATACAAAACACGACACTAGCATAGCGAAGCACAAAAGTCAAGCTAGGCCTAACCGACGAGAGATCATCAAAAATAGGAGCTGGGTTTACCTGGAGTCCGAATCATCTATATACTGACATAAGGAGAGTCTCTAACACAAACTATCGTAGAGACACCATCTCCTTCAGAAGAAAAACCACTTCGTGAGACATTTTTTTCTGACGAAAGGACCAGCTCTAGAAAAACGTACCCCGCCATTTGTAAGCAGTACATCGGAACTCATCACGACTTGTCAAGACAACTCATACTTCCGCTAGCAAGAATCTAGTCCCTCCTACCCATCCAAAATATACAATATAGGACTGATTCTACTTGTACTAATAATATGTAATACATATGAATTCAGGCCATAAACACAATAAGCAAATTAATATATTTTCTGGCCCTAAAAAATAAGTACAAACGCAAGCGCAATATCCTTGCGCTGGATCAATATCCAGAACGATTACTCCTATAATCAAAAGTGTGAATCAAACATGGATTATCTCGCTTTTACCATAAACAGCATTTTCATACACAAATGAATGCATGTCTATATTTTTCCCATATTAAATAGCCATATCGATTTTTGTAAAATGTGCGTCAAATATGCACGCAACAGGGACCTAGATCAAGCACTTACTTGTCGTAATCATTTTTCATGATATGGCAGTATCAATCACTCAAAATATTAAAATAAACAAAATAAATGCTTTTTTCCTTACCACAATTCAGAAGTGAGAACACAGTTACTTAATACTAGCAAAACTCAGCTGAGCTGCTGGCTAGAGTATGGCGTCCCACTGAATTTTATGTATTATTTCCTGGAAAACACCACTAGCAGTTAAGAACTGTGTTACAGGACAGACTTCTATCGAATGGCAAAAATGTGCGTCTCTATCCCGCTAATATAAAAATGCGTTGGCCAATCAGATCTGAAGACTAAGCTTTTCAATTTAAATTTTGAAAATAAAGTCAAAAGTACATCTCAATTTTTCAAATGTACGTCGGTCACATTTTGGCTTTTCCCCAATTTCACTTGTTGTTTTGGACTAATTACATGTACAATCTGCACAAACCTGCCTCCTAAGTTATTTTTAGCCACTATCTACCGAGTTTGCCCCACTAGTTCATTGCAGTTTGATTTTGCATTTTTCTGTCTCAAGGACGCAAAAATGTGACTTTTAGTGAAGTATGCACAAAAAAGCTGTTCGCTAGTCTGATAGGAACAATACGGTCTTTCGTCAATATCTTCCTTGTTATCTGTCCGTCTGTATAAATAAAAGTATATTATTTGTCAGCTTAAGATGGGCTATCAAACTAACTAGGTTTTATTTTCATAACTTTATTATTAAAGAAAAACCTACTTTTCTCAAGGTTAGTTTTTTGAAATTTTGTTTTGAACCTTTGGGTATGGCATTTGCCGCTATATTCGAACAAAACAAGCAAGTACGGTAAAACGTCTAAGATACGACTGTTTCTAACAAGAGCTAAGGTTTTTTTCTGTCCATTTCCTTATATTGTGTCAACTAGTGGCGTGATTTTTTCTTTAAACTACAAATTGCGTCTTTTTGCCTTTCTAGATTCAAACACGTGTTCAGACCGTCATAATGATTTTTTTTTTCCGTTTCCCTCCCGTCTAAAAGGGTACCGTTTCGTCTGCATGTCTAACTAGTTAGTTTCAATGGCAGTAGGAAACGCTGGCATAGGCGAGCATGTCTCCTAGTATCTTACGCATTATTTTATCCCTACCTGTTATCTTACCCGTTATCTTTATAATTGGAGCTATTTTAACGTTGTATCACGGTAAATTCATCACACATCTCCCCAGTTGAGAACATGCACTACTGCACGTTCCAAAACCAGTGATACACATAGATAAAATTAATCTCACGCCTGCCAACTACTCTAATTTTGATCACAGGGGTGCCTACTGAGGAAATCTGCACCGATATTCAATGACCCAGGGATATATTCGATAATAAACTGATAAGGTTGCAACAATAAAGACCATCTTAACAATCTTGCATTTTCATGCTTGGCCCGAGATAAGAACACTAGGGGCTGATGATCCGTCTGGACCAAAAATGTCCTACCATACAGATAGATTTGGAACTTTTTTATTGCCCAGATTAACGCTAAACATTCTTTTTCGCTTGTGGAATATCCTTGCTCCGCTTTATTCAACTTGCGGCTTGCATAAGCGACTGGGTTCAGTTCCCCATTGGGTGAAGATGACCTTTGCAACAGAGCCGCCCCGAGGCCTACATTACTTGCATCTGTTCTCACCACAAAGTCCTGTGTCAAATCAGGCAATTTGAGAATAGGCTTGCTAGTGAGTTTTTCCTTTAACTCTTGGAATGCCAATTCACATTGCGCAGTCCAAACAATTTTATCTGGATTTCCTTTGCGAGTCAGATCAGTCAGAGGAGCACATATAGAGTTAAAATTTTTGATATATTTTTGGTAAAACCCACATAACGACACGAATGATCGCACGTCTTTTTTTGTTTGTGGTCTAGGTGCTCTCTGCAGTTTTTCCAAGTTCTTGGGGTCAGGGGCCATGTTACCCTGATATACAGTGTGTCCCAAGAATTCCAACTCTTTGCATCCAATACAACATTTTGTTGGTCTAGCAGTTAAGTTCGCTTCCCTAAGCCTATCAAATAACATTTTCAGAGAGTTAATGTGTTCTTCAAATGTCTCTGTGGCGACGAGAATATCATCCATGAAATTCGTGATACATGGATTATTCAGGGGATCCAACAATTTGCACATCATCCTTGAAAATACACGGAGCATTTTTCAATCCGAATGGTAGCATGTTGAATTCATAATGTCCTTCCGAGGTGCTAAAGGCTAAATAAGGTCTAACTTCAGGCTTCATTGGAATCTGGTAATAGCCTTTACTAAGATCCACCTTCGAAAAGTATTTTGCCTTGTTCAATCTGGCAAATAACTGTTTTGTGTCTGGTAATGGATCCACTTGTCCTTCTGTGACAGCATTCAGTTTCCTGTAATCTATGCACAGTCTATGTTCCCCAGACGGTTTCCTCAACAAAACTACACTGGAGCTAAAAGAAGATTCACTGTGTGAAATAATCCCCTCTTTCAACAAATAATCTATTTCTTCTTTCAATGCCTTCTCCTTCGCGAACGGAACAGAATAGGCTCTCATACAGATTGGGTTTGAGTCTACCAGCTTCATGTCATACTGTAGCAAATTTGTATGTCCTGGTTTATCTTTTAATACATCTGTATGTTCCTCCAGAACCTGTTGAACTCTCTCCCTCTGATTTTTAGTCAGGTGCTTACTGACTTTTACTTGTGCAGCTGTCTCACAGGGATGTAATGGGTATTCATGTGAGGTGAGTGGTTCCTTTTTCATTTTAGTGGCGATAGCCAAGGTCAGTAAGGGGGTGCTTTCCTGGAGTGGTCTGTCCAGATACTTCTTTAAAAGGTTTACATGATATACCTTCTCCTTCCCCTTTTTTATCAATTTTATAGTTTGTTCTAGACACCTTCTCTAGAACCGTATATGGACCTTGCCATCCAATTTGTAATTTATTCTGGCTGCCGGGTAGTAGAAGAAGCACCTTCTCTCCCACAGCTAGTTCTCTGTCCTTTGCTTTCCTATTAAAATACGCTGCATGTTTCTTCCTGGCTTGTCTCAAATTATCATTTGCCAGTTTCCATCCAGCTTTCAGACGAGTGGTCAGTTCGTTCACATATTGATACGATGAGGTAACAGTCTCTTCTGCCTTCTCATCTGTCCAGGTCCTTAATAATGCTTCTAATGGACCTTTTATTGGCCTCCCAAATAGCAGAGTTGCGGGAGCCATCCCGGTTGAACTATGTGGTACCTCCCGATACGCAAACAACGCGGCGGGCAGAAATTGATCCCACATATCCGGTTTTTCATGTGCCAGCTTCCTCAGGATAGAAATGAGAGTCCCATTGAACCTCTCTACCTGGCCGTTCCCTTGTGGATGGTACGGACTACAATGAAAGTGTCTGGCTTGAAATAGCTTAAAAACTTCTTCCGTTAGTTTCCCCTTGAACTGTGAGCCATTATCAGTCAAGATTTGATGCGGGAATCCTAATCTTGTGAATATTGTAAGTAGTGCCTCTGCTACATGTTTTGAATCAATTGAGGGCAGGGCTACCGCCTCTCCCCACATAGAACAAGTGTCCACCAGAGTAAGTATGTAACTGTTCCTCCTCTTGGTCCGAGTGAGAGGTCCCACAATATCCACTGCAACCCTCTCAAAAGGTGTTCCCACTATGGGCATTTCCCCTAGAGTTGCAGGAGCAGTCCAATGCTTTGGAGCTACCCTTTGACATTCTGGACAGGATTTGACATATCTTTTTATATCCTCCGTTATCCCTGGCCAGAAGTAATGACAAACTATACGCTGTCCTGTGGCGCTGATCCCCATGTGACCACTGAAGGGAATCGCATGCCCGAGTTCCATCACTTTATCCCTATATGAAGTGGGAAGAACCAGCTGGTTGTGACCATTTGTTCCAGTTCCGGCCTTCCTGTAGATCAATTTGTTCTTCATAAAGTACTCTCCCTTGCTTGGAGGTGTGTGGCATTTGGGCAATTTTTTAAAACATGGCTTGAGTGTCCTATCCTCAGCCTGCGCCTTCCTCATCTCCTCTGGATGAGCATTTATAGGTTCACCTTCTTCCTCCTTTTTCTGTGACCTGGTCTGCACTGTCGCCATGATCACAGGTCTCTCGGGATTCCCCAAGAAGACGTACCTACACCCCAATATCAGAGGGTAGATTGGTTCATCTATCACTGCTGCTCTGATTTCTCCTTCCACATAGCGAGTTTTCACCGTTATCCTTGCGATGGGAAGTGTCATGAGTGGTATGTCCTTAGTCGCCCCTTGTATTTCCACTGTTTCTGTGGTATACTGACTTGGGTCCACTAGGCTAGACTTCACAACTGAATCATAATCCAAACCTGTATCATATAGGCACCTTGTGGTGACCCCATTACAAATAACATCCTCACAAACTGGGGGGTGATAAGGTTCCTGCTGTCCATTAGGATTAACCTTTAATCTTTGTTTCCCCGATTTCATTGCAGCAATGTTTGAAGGTTTCCTTTTACAAAATTCGGTGTTATGGTTGTCTTTCTTACACCATTTGCACCATCTCTTTCCTTGGTTAAACGGTTTTCTTTCATTATATTTTTGGTCATTGAACTGTGAGTTTCTGTTACGATAATCATTTCGTGGCCTATCAAAGTTTATCCTGCCTTTATTACCTTGTTCTCTGTTATCAAATCTACTAAATTGCTGTGGAGCTTTAAAATTTTCTCTGTGCTTCTTTTTAGTGCCACTTACCTCTGCCTGGGCTGCCTGATACCTCTCAGCGACATTTAAAACCTCTCCCAACCTCTCTGCACCTTGTTCCATGAAAAATTTTCTCAAGTCTGGAGCCATGGACTCTCTTAATTGCTCTATCACGATCATCTCTTTAAGATCTTGGATCTTCCCCAGAGCAGTCCATTTCTCCAAATAGGTTTCCAGTCTAGCAGAGAATATGTGGTATGTCTCCCCAGACAACAGCTTGGCATTTCTAAACTTCTTACGATAAAATTCACCATTCTTTTCATATCTCAATAACAAAGCCTGCTTTAGCATGTCATAATTGTCTTGGTCGTCTCTATTCATCTTAGCAAAGACTTCATAAGAAGTACCTCTAAGTCCTTGTGATAACTTAAGACTCCACCTCTCTCTCTCTCTCTAACCCATATGTAGTAGCTAATAATTCGAATCTACTGAGGTACCCCTCGATGTCATCGTCTTTCTCAACAAAATGGTCTAAATGAAACCCCATAGCTGAGGTTGAGGCTCCCTGACTAGGCGTAGCATCTGAGGCAAAAGGGCTGGCACCATTTTCAGGAGCATGGCCTTGTAATTCCAGCTCCCTTAGTCGTAATTCGTGCTCCCTTTGCAATCTTCTATCTTCTGCTTCCCTTTCGGCAGTCAATCTCTTTTCTTCTGCCTCCCTTTCGGCAGTCAATCTCTTTTCTTCTGCCTCCCTTTGCTGTCGTTTTTCTTCTGCCTCCAATGCCCTAGTCTCCTTATCAGCCTCAATCTGCAGCCTCTTAAGTTCTTTATCAGCCTCAATTTGTAACCTCTTCTCTTCAGCTAACCTCCTATCTTCCCTTTCAATATACTTGTCACATTCTGAAGTTACATACTGAATTAAAACCTGACCCTCCATATTCATCTCCCTCGCCGTCAGCACAGCAGCCGATCTAAATTTTGCTAGATCTGCCATACTCAACATACAATTTAACAATGACCAAGGTAATCTCAAGTATATAATGACTAAGGTAATTCTAAGTATATAATTACCAGGGTAATATATTAATTAATTAATCAACTAATTACCACTGGCTGTGAAGATTCATCAACTTTTATTTTCCACTTTTTATTTTAAGGGACACTTTTAAATTTATACAACTCTGTCCCCACTAGTTTAATTCCCACACCAGGAGATCCTACTATCTTTAATAAACTTAATCCCCGGACAAGACCCCAATATTTGTAGTGGTTTTTGATGTTATTGTATGATTGTTATGTTACCTAGTGTACTGTATGAGGTCAGCTGTGAAGGCTCCTGAGATAAAAGTTTATGTGAATTACAGGAGGCCTTTCTGCTACCACTTACGACCTCAAACAGACTTATTAGACTATTATGAATGTTAGCTACGTTAAAAAGTCTAGGGTACTGAAATGTAATGTGTAGTTAATGTAGTATACAGACACACACATGTAATCAATAAGTCTAATAATAATAATAAACTCTACAATACACTGAACTAACTCTGGCTGTTTTAGTTTAAGTTTTAAAATCTTTTAAATTTATTAGTTCTGAACCAAGTTTTATTTTGGTCAGAACATATGAAATGAAATGATTTGCCAGTCACTTCGATTACGGAAACAACGGCAAATGGGTTGATTTGCCGTTGCCCTAAAGACGCCACTAGGCGTGATGGGAAACAATGGCAAAGAAAACCTATCTGCTGTTGCCCTAAGACGCCACTAGGCGTAATGGCCACTGACTGCTTTGACGGTCTGTGGCTAAGGACAGAAGAAGAAGAAGAAGAAGAAGATATGAAATGATATGGATTTATCAATGAAATGCATATATATATGGCATAATAAAATGTAATTTGTGTACATAGGTATATTATAAGAATGGTTAATATTACTATTATCTATAATGTCTTTGGGAGAACTAGTACTGGATGTTTCGTTGGAGTGGCGTCATCACGCCCAATCTGTGACTACCAAAATCATTGTCTCTTGACTTATGGACTGAAGTTAAATGTTATATCTCTCAAGAGTTAATTCTTTATTTGATGGTGGAATAGTTGTGAATCTCCAGCAGGCCAGGTTTTCACTTATCTCGCCTGAGACGATCTGGTATAGGATTCTTGTGGCCCACTCCTCTCCGTAGCTGGAGTAAAATATTAGGCTGCACAGACACCAATGTTAGGCGGCACAGACATCTACTTGTGTACTCTTACAAAAGCATTTGGCACCACTTTAGTGCCAAAACAGAAACTTCTGAAACAAAATGTTGTGCCATGTGTCAGTACTCTATCTACTGCGCCACTCTTATACACAACACCACACAACAACACTACACAGAATGGGTCAGATCTTTCTGACCAACATAGCACATCTTACCTAGTTGTTTTCAAATAGTACCAGTTCCCCAAGACTGCAATGCATCTGAGATATGTTCAATAGTTTCCTCTTTCATTCAATAAGATGGGTGATATGTTCCCACTGATCTCAATAATAGATCCGCTTTCCATATTCTTAGTTAGGTTTCCATATTTTATTTGTTTGTCTCCAGGCCCTGGACTGCGGCTGGGGACCTAGATCAAGCACTTACTTGTCATAATCATTTTTCATGATATGGCAGTATCAATCACTCAAAATATTAAAATAAACAAGATAAATGCTTTTTTCCTTACCACAATTCAGAAGTGAGAACACAGTTACTTAATACTAGCAAAACTCAGCTGAGCTGCTGGCTAGAGTATGGCGTCCCACTGAATTTTATGTATTATTTCCTGGAAAACACCACTAGCAGTTAAGAACTGTGTTACAGGACAGACTTCTATCGAATGGCAAAAATGTGCGTCTCTATCCCGCTAATATAAAAATGCGTTGGCCAATCAGATCTGAAGACTAAGCTTTTCAATTTAAATTTTGAAAATAAAGTCAAAAGTACATCTCAATTTTTCAAATGTACGTCGGTCACATTTTGGCTTTTCCCCAATTTCACTTGTTGTTTTGGACTAATTACATGTAAAATCTGCACAAACCTGCCTCCTAAGTTATTTTTAGCCACTATCTACCGAGTTTGCCCCGCTAGTTCATTGCAGTTTGATTTTGCATTTTTCTGTCTCAAGGACGCAAAAATGTGACTTTTAGTGAAGTATGCACAAAAAAGCTGTTCGCTAGTCTGATAGGAACAATACGGTCTTTCGTCAATATCTTCCTTGTTATCTGTCCGTCTGTATAAATAAAAGTATATTATTTGTCAGCTTAAGATGGGCTATCAAACTAACTAGGTTTTATTTTCATAACTTTATTATTAAAGAAAAACCTACTTTTCTCAAGGTTAGTTTTTGAAATTTTGTTTTGAACCTTTGGGTATGGCATTTGCCGCTATATTCGAACAAAACAAGCAAGTACGGTAAAACGTCTAAGATACGACTGTTTCTAACAAGAGCTAAGGTTTTTTTCTGTCCATTTCCTTATATTGTGTCAACTAGTGGCGTGATTTTTTCTTTAAACTACAAATTGCGTCTTTTTGCCTTTCTAGATTCAAACACGTGTTCAGACCGTCATAATGATTTTTTTCTCCGTTTCCCTCCCGTCTAAAAGGGTACCGTTTCGTCTGCATGTCTAACTAGTTAGTTTCAATGGCAGTAGGAAACGCTGGCATAGGCGAGCATGTCTCCTAGTATCTTACGCATTATTTTATCCCTACCTGTTATCTTACCCGTTATCTTTATAATTGGAGCTATTTTAACGTTGTATCACGGTAAATTCATCACAACACCTCACGGTAGAAGGGGAACGACTAAGTAAGTAAGTAAGGATTTTTACAGATAGCGTTAGGTGAACTTCGTCTTCGAGGATATCAAGACAAGTTTGTTTTTTTAATAGACAAGTGTGTATATTATTCAGTTGGATTATATATTTTTTCATTTTGGATAAACAACCAATTTGTGAAATTTACAGTGTTTGTCTAATGACATCAATAAACTCTAATATAATTTTCTACTGAATTGCTGTATGTGGAAATTTACAGTAATTTCTTTTGGATATACGTTGTTGTGCTGAAACTGTTTTGCTTATCACCAACCTTAAAGGGAAGAACAAACCTGGAAAGAGGATGAAAAATGAGTAAAGGTCAAGTATTATCATCTCTGGCGGAAGGCCAGTTAGCACTTGAACCACAACAACATATGAAGGATTAACTCTAATTGAATATAACAATAAATATAACTAATTGATGCAGTAACTGTCCTGCCACATTGTCACCAAGTGACTGTACTTCCAGTGTCGGCTACAAAAAAGCCCTTACTAAAATTGTTTGCGTTAGAAGCACACCTCAATGCAATAGTACAATTAAAACCAAAAAAAAGTTAAACCTTCCTAACACGATTCGCAGTAAATCCGACTTGCACCCATTCTGGCATGGACCCGGGCTAGACCGGGTACGACCGCTAGTATGTATATCTATATATATATATAATTATTCATCATTATTGAGCATGGAACCACCACTGCAGCTGATCTGTTTGCTGGAAGCCTACGCCAGACGCACTCATGTACTCTTACAATAATGGTTTCTGTGACCTTTTGTTGTCTTTGGTGAACTTCCCAGACCTGTGCACAACCTCAGCTTTTGGGGGGGGGGGGGGGGGGCTTACATTAGTGGTTCTCAACGTGGGCCATATGGCCCCCAAGGGGACCATAGCATATTTCTAGGGGGGGGGGGGCCAAAGTAAGATGGCAAAGTACCCTTTTCCCAGCTAACAGCGACAACGAGTGGCGCCACAGAGGTAAATGAGGTTCAGAAGGGGGCCATGAGCGAAAAACGGGTTGAGAACCCCTGGCCTAGTTGACCTACATCACATTTGTTACTGTATCTGGTTCTGATCAAACTGTTTGCCTCCTAGAAAGTTATGCTTGTATGAGTTTGAGGTAGCTTTCCGCGTTCCTGTGCCAACTTGTTGCCTAACATTGCCAGGGATGTTGCAATGAGATGGGATCCATTGTACCACAAGTCTGTTGAAACAGTTTGTGGAGTATTATTCTTATGCCATGCAGGTCTGCATTATTCTGACTGCTCAGCTCAGAAAGACTTCTGCACTTCCAATCTTCTGTTGCATTTGTTGCTGATCCTTCGATCTACGCGTGGATCTAGATGTTGCTTGGGTAATGTTTCTCTATGTATTTTGTGGTTATGGCGCTTCTGTTGCAATCTGGCTCATCGTTCTCTCATTACCTGGAACGTTTTCTATCATTTCAGGGAAAGCATGCACGAAATCATTCGTTTCAAGCACAGCGACCCTGCTGGAAGTTGTTATCTTGTATTTCCCAACTCGTATCACAGACCCATCTGTATACTCAATAACATCGTTATGCTCATGAATCAGATGTTTAATTTCCAGTTCTGCTTTCCCACTCCCCCAAGTTCTATACACTCTGCCAAGGCTGATGATGACTTGCTGGTAGTTAATCCAGTTCTAGGGAGCCGCGCTAGCGTAGTGGTTACCACACCGCTCTGGCGACCGGGTGATCCAGGATCAAACCCGGGCGACGGCATTTGAGGATTTTTCGTCGACCGGGATTTGGACTGAATTAACTCGAGACCTGGCGGAGACATTTGGAGGAGTGTCGTCGACCAGGGATTGGCGGCTCCTGAGCCGACCCAGCTCTAATGGGTACCTCCGAAATCGGCGAGTATCTGCCTGAATGGCGAGGGACACCTGTCTCTGTACAAGAAAAAAAGGGATACTCACGTAAAATCAATGTCAGGTTAGACATTAATAATAACCTGAGATTTCGCCTCGAGTATTAGCGGGCGTATAAAAAAAAAAAAAAAATCCAGTTCTGCGCTGCTGGTGACCAAGCACACATTTTATCTTAACATTCCCTTGTTGGTGTCTTCATATGTCTGACGATACTAGATCTGAATGAACAATTTAATTTACATTTCTGACATCGTCATTTACTTCACTCAGAATGAATATATCAAGTTAAGCTACTTTAAAGTGTTTTTCGCAATGCATTTTGGGCTTATGGTTAAAATTGTATTAAGTTTTTACTGCCTTTTAAGTTCACGAAACAGAAATGTTGAGTCAGAAATTGATTTATAAGATTTATTACTTGTGGCACTACTGTCATGTAATCTCTTCCAACTGCTCCATTTCTCTAAGGTTAATGTTAATCAGAATCGACGTCATTTCACTTCGGGCAAACCCATAGGTGCTCAGTCTCCCTCAGCAAACGTCGAAGAGTATGAATGCTAAATGTTTCTGTTGCGCACTGGTTGTATACACGCCGGATGCGTCCTCTCATACGCCCATCCCTGCTGGTCTTACGTTTGATGCCAAATTCCAGTAATCTTAGCCTTAATGATTCATCGATTGCAGTGTCATTCTCTGATAGGCGATCATGAATTGCCTTCAGTATTACTCTCTTATCCATGTTCAATTCACCTTCTATGGGTGCTTTTGAAGCTAGTCTGTCAGCTCATTTGTTGCCGCGTACCCCGGCATGACCAGGACAGTAGATCCATATCAGTTCTTGAAGATTCGATGCTTCTATGGAGGTTTTCCATGTCGGAGCCATCCATTTTTTACCTTTCGAAGCATGGATTGTGAGTCTGATGCAATAACTGCCTTTGTTAACAAAGTCTCAGACCGCCATCTTAAGGCAGCAGTAACTGCCTCTACCTCCATTCTCATGCTGGAGGTTGTTATCAAAAAGCCCCGCAATGTTCAGCGACGGTTCTGCCCTTTACTCTAGCAGAGAAGCTCTACCCTGATTTATTACCACAGATTACAGACCCATCAGTGTACACAATGGCATCATCATCCGCAGCATAAGCAATTATACGCTGATCGATTTCCAGCCGTGCTGTCCCATTGGCCCAAGTTCTGCACTCTCTACGAAGGCAGATGATGACTTGCTGGTAGTTCATCCAGCTCTCATCTGACTTACCCCACTCGTCTCCCTTGAATATATTTTCAACTGTGGTCACCTGCCTAATAGTCTCCTCTGCCTGCGCCATCCATGACATCCCCCTCTTTATTCTTGCTCCTTTGATGTCAGCTATATTCCCAAGCAGGGGGTGCCTTTTGTCTGTGGTTACTCTCATATACGCTTTTACCTTGGTCATCGTATATCTGGATCTAACTGACAGCAATCCAAGCATGTGCCGCATCATCACGATGGAGGTATCTTCATTTCTCTAAGGTCGATAATTTTACCTTGTTACCTCCGAGATAACGATTTCTCAGTGAAAAACGAGGGTTCTTTTTTAAGAAATAAGCGGCACATAAAAGAGGTTATGGCCTTCTTGAATGTACAAATGTGAATTAATGAAACCTAGTTGGCTTGAGACCTTAGTGTTCGTGGGAAGTTTGTGTTTGTTTTAATTCTGAGAATGTTGTAGAAAGAAATTATGGACAGGCAGCTTTGTTTGATGAACCAGACACGTGCCAGGAGAATAATGGATTCGAAAAAGTTGCCAGTTGCGGATAAGACACGCACTGGAAAACCTGTGGATAACGTTACAATTTAGTGATTGTTCTGGAACTCTCAGGGTAAGACAAGCAGAGGTCAACCGAAAAATACACAGAGAATATATAATAGAGAACTGGAGACAGAAATGAAAATGATTAGGAAGACGTGGAAAGACGTTGTGCTGATGACCTGTAGCAGGAGGGGCTTATCATACGTTTGTTGAATGCCTATGCTTCTTGTGGAGCTGAAGAGTAAAGAAGAAGCTTTATTAGATGTAAGATAACTCAGTTCTAGAAGAAGCTTTATTAGATGTAAGATAACTCAGTTCTAGAAGAAGCTTTATTAGATGTAAGATAACTCAGTTCTAGAAGAAGCTTTATTAGATGTAAGATAACTCAGTTCTAGAAGCAACACATCTCGAGTCCGACTTTCTGTTCACATTTTTTTTTTAAGTGTTCACGGATAGTTCATTGTTAATGTGCTGCTTGATTTGTATCACCCTTATTGATGTCTGTCCCTTTGCTTATTGTTTATATGTTCGTATTCTCCCCCGACGCCTTTCTGTCCTGTACGTTTTCTGATACCACGGTCCATATTGTTTTTTCTTGTTGTTGTTTGTTTGCGTCTGCTCTTAGCCGTATCTCTCTCTTGCAATGCTGGCCGTTAGTTTTTAGCGGTAAGTACGGTGTGTCGTAGTTTACAGCTAGGCTGCTATATCTGCGCCTTTCGGCCCGACACATCCGATTTCAGCAAGCAATTTTTATGGGTTTGCTTCCCTGCCACCTCACGCCTATATGTATTCTATACCTCATGTCCATCCAGTAGTGCACTGGCTGCCCCAGTAAGCGTCATCGGTTCCGAAACACAACTCTGCCCCAAATCTGGGAGGCTCCGTTACCGGGAACACCACACACAGCCAATTGAGGCATCGTTCGCCGTTCGAACTGTTTTTTTCTATTATTTTTTTTATCAGTTACATCTTTCTATCCTAGGCCGTTTTCATGTTTTAACTCGCGCTCCAAAATGGATATCAAACTTTTCCACAGGCGATGTTATTAAAATGAGCAGTTGTTGTTGTTGTTGTTGTTGTTGATGTTGTTGAACTAGGGCTACTGAGTTTCTCGCCCTTTAACAGCCAATACCAAGGTGAAGACTCCTTGGTATTATCTACACTGTAGATCTAGGCTTTTCCTGTGGCTTTTCTGCCATTCGGAAACGTGTTAGTCGAAGTCATGAGCTCCAGTTTCTCCAGCTTGGATTGCATTTAAAGGATCGTCACATCTGGTCCCAAGCTAGGAGAAAGAAGTGCGTGCAGTCAACCAAGTCAAAGCCAAAGAATTATGCCTGGGGCTCAAGTGACTTTTCCAAGCTTAGTGTGCAATGCTAGGTTCTCAACAAGTTTCACAACAGGGGGAATCCCTGGAGGTTGAAGTAACAAGAAGAGACATGGTACGCAACCAGACGATACGTCAAGGCCTTAAATCCTACCCCCTGCAGACCCAAGTAGAACAGTCCCAATTAAGATGGTTTGGCCATGTATGCAGAATGGGAGAAGATCGGATACCACGACAAGCATGGGAAACAAAGAGCCAAGTATCCAGACCCCGAGGACGACCCAGGGTCCGCTGGGAGGACAACATTAGACAATCTTTGAAGGACCAAGGACTAGAATGGAACCAGGCCAGGAGGAAGACAGCCGATAGGATAGTCTGGTGCTCTCTCTTCCAAACCTCTACACCTCACGGTAGAAGGGGAACGACTAAGTAAGTAAGTAAGTAGGGAATCCCTGGAAGTGAGTGGATGATTTCAAGAGACAATGAGGATGTAATTAACCTCACAGACATAGGTCACTTCCACAAACGTATATTGTAGCACTGTGCATAGCTGGTGGTCATATAAGGATGACTCCAGATATGCCTCCATATATATTTGTATGAGCATATTTCATATTTATATATAAAACTTAATGTAAATTGTCTGAAGAACATTTTGAAATGGTGTAAGTCTTATTTGCGACAAATAGGTTTGGTGTGTGTCGTGTAAAGTGCAGACCTTAGAAAAACTGATATAACCAAACGGGCGCACTATGCGACTATTGGGGAAATAATGTACCATATCTAGGCGTGCTACACGGCTCATTGGATAGAAGAGTTAACGGGGTTGTTGGTGTCTTCCTAGTCGGTATTTTCACAGTCTTCTCCCTGATGCTCAGATCAGACCTACTGTTAGTTGGTTTTTTTATGCGTGAGGCAAATGTTGATGTGTAGTTGGCCAGGTGTCATGAAATATTCTAATGAACGCATGCATCACGCGTGTAAGTCTACATGCACTAATTTTTTTTCAGACGGACAGTGATAAAATACACTACCCTTTCCCAGAGTTAGGTTTATAAATCATAAAAAACTCTTATTAGAAAAGATAACATTAGATGGGTTTACGGTTGAGAACATAACAGTACCCAGACAGCACATCTTCGAAACAGGAGGTAGAAGAAATTGCATATTTTGAATGCAGCCACGTAGCTCCTTTAAATTTGTATTTTTGGGTTCCTTAGGGCTTGCTGACAAATAATATGTAAAACGTTACGCAAATAGTCCAGGAATTAATAAATTATACCCAAAATAAAATATTGGGGGTGCCTGACAGCATAAAATCATTTCTGCTCATAAGATTTTTTTTTTAACGTGTTTGAAAAAAATTTACGTTACAGAAATAGCCTACCATGTAAACTCCAAATTGATTGGAGCGCAACAAATGAAAGCCTAACCACGATTGGTCGGGCTATAAATACTATCTTGGTTGTTAGGGGAAACGGGGAAAGGTAACATTTTTTCAAACACTTGTCGAAACGGGGCTCATTGGTCAGACTCGCTGATATACACACTTGGGAGCGTTAGTTCGAAACCACTTGTTTAAAATAGCTTGATAAAGCATCAGTGCGTTGAAGCCAGCATATATTTTGCTAAATAAAAGCCTGGAAGATAAGCCAGTTTGTGCCAGAATTCATTGCTAATCAACGTATCTGTGTTTATTCGTATGAATTGTGGTAAGCTTGAACCATTCAATATCTTTTAATGAAAATTGAATGTGAATTGTTGATTTATGCCTGTATATATATGTGTAGTTCAGTGGCCAACGTGAGGTAAAGCCTGTAATGCTCCAGCCTGAACAGAGGGTGTCGGAGAGAAGTAAAACGGCATGGAATGGCCAAACAGTACACTGACACCTGGATGATTGACTAGAAAGAAATAATGCTGGAAGTGCAGAGGCGTAGTAACCATTAAGAAGGGTAATACTGGAATAAAGTATTTCAAATGAAGCTGACAGTTGGCCTAATGCTCTGAACTCAATGTTTGTGCTGTGTTGTGATCAATGTAACAAGAGAGTTTAAGTTAGTTATGAAGTAGAAGGTACATCCTTCTTGATTTCAGGGACAGTGGTCTTGATGGTACTGAGCAGCACCTGGTCAGAGCTTTGCTGAATCCAGTGTCGGACAGCATACTCCTTGGTCCTTTTAGCTATCAGTGAGGTGTCTCCAGAGCCCAGAGGAGAATTCGAGCAGAGGAGTCCTTTCCTGCCGCCATCACGCCAGATAAGCTAACTTGGCCAGCTGAGCTCAACATTATGTCCCCTCATCTTGAACTGACTTTGTAAAATTAACATTAAGAGGGGAATTTACTTGTCTTAAAATCAGGAACTGTGAACATCTCCAATAATAGTCCCTAAAGACAAACTATTGAAGTCATGATGACAAATACCAACAGAGCTTGAACAAAACAAAACCAGTATTACCTCATTTTACTACTACACAACTGACACACATAGAACATTTGTAATAATATATGTCACTACAATATTCATATTAAATACATTCTGTACATAACTTGTAATTTAAATTGATTGTGATTCCTGGTTCCCTTGTAGTTGAATCAGGACACATATTCATTCATGCCAGTAATGAATACATATTGTTATTTGAAAGTTTATCAGTGACTCTTTTAAGATATCTTTGTAGAGTGTTATATGTATGTGAGTGTCACAGTGTTGTCAAGAGTAGTGGATTAAATTAAATTGTTTATCTGTCTGTTGTTGTGACTTACACTTCATCATACACATACCCTAGACACATAACGTAGCATCACACTATTCCAGAATAATTCTGACTGAGATATATAGATATGTGGTAGCAAGTAAGGTTATCTATAATACACTACTCTTAATAGATATAGATACCTTCACAGCTGATCTCAGTCAGTACACTAAGTTCCCTATAAGTATTTATAACATCCCACTTCACCACATATATTGGGGGCTCGTCCGGGATTTTGAATCTTTAACTATTAAAAATATTGGGGGTAATTCACTTCAGGGAATATAAGAATTAAAAGGTATCCTTGGGTGGAATTAAATAAGGTTGAGCTCACGGTGCCTGTGTTGTCCATTAGATATATAGTTAGAAATTGAATTGTTGGGTAGACATTATAAAAATTTACCTGATAGACAATGGCGGACCTGGCCAAATTTCGATCTGCTGCGGTTCAGACTGCAAAAGAGTTAGGATTAGATGGGCAAGTTATGGTTGCCTATGTCACAACGGAATGTGACAAATTTATTGAACGCGAAGAAAGAAGATTAGAAAAAGAAGCCGAAAGAAGGTTAGAGGCTGAAAGGGAAATTAAGAAGTTACAATTTGAAGCTGAGGCTGAGACTAAGAGGTTGCAAGCTGAGGCTGAGACTAAGAGGTTGCAGATTGAGGCTGACAAAGAGGCTAAGAAATTGGAAGCAGAAAGAGAAGACAAAAGATTAGCTGCAGAAAGAGAAGAGAAGAAATTAGCTGCAGAAAGAGAAGAGAATAGATTAGCTGCAGAGAGGGAAGCAGAAAAGGAGGAGAAGAGATTACAAAGGGAACATGAGTTACGACTAAGGGAGTTTGAGTTTCAAGGCCATGCTCCTGAAAATGGTGCCAGTCCCTTTGCCTCTGATGCTACGGTTACTCAGGGAGCCTCGACCTCAGCTATGAACTTTCATTTAGATCATTTTGTTGAGAAAGACGATGATATTGAGAGCTATATAAATAGGTACGAACTATTAGCTACCACGTATGGGTTAGAGAGAGAAAGGTGGAGCTTAAAGTTATCTCAGGGACTTCGTGGGGCAGCTTATGAAGTTTTTTGCAAAAATGAGCAGAGGTGATCAGGAAAATTATGACATGCTAAAGCAGGCTCTTTTGTTAAGGTATGAAAAGAATGCAGAGTTTTACAGGAAAAAATTTAGGAATGCTAAACTACTGTCAGGTGAAACCTATCACCAGTTCTCTGCACGAATCGAGACATACTTGGAGAAATGGACTTCTCTGGGGAAAACCCAAGATCTTAAGGAAATGGTCCTTATAGAGCAACTAAGAGAGTCCATGGCTCCAGACCTGAGAAAGTTTCTCATGGAACAAGGTGCAGAGAGGCTGGGTGAGTTGCTAAATGTTGCTGAAAGGTATCAAGCAGCTCAAGCAGAGGTAACAGGTAATAAAAAGAAACAGGTGGATAACTTTAGGGCACCACAGAACTTTAATAAATTTGATCCTAGGGATCAAAATAAAGGTAAGCACCAATTTGATAGGCCACGGTATGACAATAAAAATAAATTCCCACAATTCGATGAAAGGAAATATGATGAAAGAAAATCTTTCAACCAAGGAAAAAGGTGGTGTAAAAATTGTAAGATGAACAATCATGACACTGACCATTGTAGAAGGAAACCTCCTCATTTAGCTGCTATGACATCGGGGAAAAAGGAAAAGAAGGGCAAACCTGAAGAATTACAGGAACCATACCACCCCCCAGTGTGTGAAGATGTCATTTGTAATGGTGTCACTATAAGATGTTTATATGATACCGGTTTAGATTACGATTCCGTTGTGAGTTCTCACCTGGTGCAGGCCGATCAATACACCACAGAAACAGTGGAGATTCAAACTGCAACCAAGGATGTAGCTACCATGACACTTCCCGTCGCCCGAATAAAAGTGAAAACGCGATATGTGGAAGGAATCATAAAAGCAGCAGTGATAAATGAGCCAATCTACCCTCTAATATTGGGGTGTAGATATGTCTTCTTGGGGAATCCCAAGAGACCTGTGATATTGGCAACAGTGCAGACCAGATCACAGACAAAGAAGGAGGAGGATAATCCCATAAATACTCACCCAGATGAGATGAGGAAGGCACAGGCTGAGGACAAAACACTCAAGCCATGTTTCAAGAAGTTGCCCAAATCTCATACACCTCCAGGCAAGGGGAGAGTTTTATATGAAGAACAAATTGATATATAGGAAGGCTGGATCTGAATCCAATGGTCACGGACAGCTGGTCCTTCCCACTTCATATAGGACTAAAGTGTTGGAACTAGGGCATGCGATTCCCTTCAGTGGTCATATGGGAATCAGCGCAACAGGACAGCGAATAGCTTGTCACTATTTCTGGCCAGGAATAACTGAAGATATCAAACGATATGTAAAATCCTGTCCAGAGTGCCAACGAGTAGCACCTAAACATTGGACTGCACCAGCAACTCTGGGGGAAATGCCCATAGTGGGAACACCCTTTGAGAGAGTTGCCGTGGATCTTGTGGGACCTCTCACCCGAACCAAGAGAAGGAACAGCTACATTCTGACTCTGGTGGACACTTGTTCTATGTGGGGAGAGGCAGTAGCCCTGTCATCGATTGATTCAAAACATGTGGCAGAGGCATTGCTCACAATTTTCACAAGGTTAGGCTTTCCCAATCAAATCTTGACTGATAATGGCTCTCAGTTCAAGGGGAAACTAACTGAAGAAGTTTTCAGGATCTTCCAGGCCAAACACTTCCATTGTAGTGTGTATCATCCCCAAGGGAACGGCCAAGTGGAAAGATTTAACGGCACATTAATGTCGATCCTGAGAAAGTTGGCACACGAAAAACCAGATACATGGGACCAGTACCTGCACGCCGCCCTCTTTGCTTATCGGGAGGTACCCCATAGTTCAACCGGTATGGCCCCGGCAACATTATTGTTTGGAAGGCCAATAAAAGGTCCACTCGAAGCTATGTTAAGAACGTGGACTGATGAAAAGGCAGAGGAAAACATTACATCTTCATACCAGTATGTGAATGAGCTGACCACTCGGTTAAAAACTGGCTGGAAACTTGCCAATGAAAATTTGAAACAAGCCAGGAAGAAACATGCTGCCTATTATAACAGGAAGGCGAAAGACAGAAATTTGGCTGTGGGAGAGAAAGTACTGCTTCTTTTGCCCGGGAGTCAGAATAAGTTACAAATTGGATGGCAGGGTCCATATACAGTTCTAGAGAAGGTGTCTAGAACAAATTATAAGATAGATAAGAAGGGGAAAGAAAAAATCTATCATGTGAATCTCCTGAAGAAATATTTGGAAAGAGAACATCAGGAAGAGACACACTTGTTGACCTTGTCCATCGCCATGGAGATGAAAAAGGAACCACTTTCATCATTTGAATATCCATTACACCCCTGTGAGACAGCAGCACAGGTGAAAATCAGTACACATTTAACGAAAACTCAGAAAGAGAGAGTGCAACAGGTTCTAAATAATCATGCAGAGGTGTTAACAGACCGACCAGGGCATACAAACCTATTGGAATATGATATGAAACTCATAGACTCCACACCTGTCTGTATGAAACCATATTCGATTCCGTTTGCTAAGGAAAAAGCTTTGAAGGAAGAGATAGACTATCTGTTGAAGGAAGGAATTATTTCGCACAGTGAGTCTTCGTATAGTTCCGGGGTGGTACTCTTAAGGAAGCCCTCTGGAGAACATAGACTCTGTATAGATTACAGGAGACTGAATGCTATTACAGAAGGACAGGTGGATCCATTGCCGGATACAAATCAGATGTTTGCCAGACTAAATAAAGCTAAATATTTCTCAAAAGTGGATCTGAGTAAAGGATACTATCAGATTCCAGTAAAGCCTGAGGTTAGACCATACCTAGCTTTTAGTACCTCAGAAGGACACTATGAGTTTAATAGATTGCCATTTGGATTGAAGAATGCGCCTAGTGTCTTCTCTAGAATGATGAGAAAATTATTGGATCCTCTGAATAATCCCTGTATAACAAATTTTATAGATGATATCCTTATAGCAACAGAAACATTTGAGGAACACATTGACTCTCTGAACATGCTGTTTGATCGACTTAGGGAGGCAAATTTAACAGCCCGACCAACCAAATGTTGCGTTGGATGTAAAGAATTGGAATTTTTGGGACACACAGTTTATCAGGGAAACATGACCCCTGACCCAAAGAACTTAGAGAAACTACAGAAAGCCCCGAGACCACAAACCAAGAAGGACGTGAGATCCTTTGTCTCATTATGTGGTTTCTACCAGAAGTATATCAAAAACTTTAATTCCATATGTGCACCGTTAACTGAATTGACACGTAAAGGACTTCCAGATCGCATTACATGGACACCACAATGTGAAATGACTTACCAAGAATTGAAGGAAAAGCTCACAAGTAAACCCATTTTGAAATTACCTGACTTAAGTCAAGAATTCATAGTAAGGACGGATGCAAGTAATATTGGGCTAGGTGCAACTCTACTACAGAAATCAGATGCATTGGATGGGGAATTAAGCCCAGTGGCATATGCTAGCAGAAAGTTGAATAAAGCTGAAATCAACTACTCAACTAGCGAAAAAGAATGTCTTGCAGTAATATGGGCAATAAACAGATCACAAACCTTTATCGTTTTTAGCACAGGCTAAGCATGAGAACTCTAGGTTACTCCGATGGTCTTTGCTTCTGGCTCCATATAATTTTAGCATTGAGTATATATCTGGAAAAACCAATTTGGGAGCTGATTTTTTAAGCCGCCATCCGTGTGATGAGAATCACCGTAAACCCCAGAAATAATAATAAATTTCTCTATGTGTATATAGAATAAAGGACTGACATATAATGTCTGTTTTAAGAGGGGAGGTGTCATGAAATATTCTAATCCACATATATAAATTATTAGGTAAATATGAAGCCTAACAAATAAAATTAATAAAGAGAAGAGCAATGGTAAAATAACAGTGCTGTCACAAAGAATGTACTCGAAATCCCCCTTGTTTTCTGCTTCGTCTGCAAATTGTAACGCTTTCACGTTGATATAAAAGCTTACTGTATTATTACCCGCCTTCTTCAATGAAACGTGTGCTGCATTTCTAAGAAAAACATTGAGACGTACTGCGTAATGACCTAAATTAATCCTAACATTAATTATACTGCGTTACCAAAACGAACGAACAGATGGACAAAAGGATAAAGAGAGAGGGGAGGGCTGAAAATCAGGAACGCATGCATCACGCGTGTAAGTCTACATGCACTAATTTTTTTTCAGACGGACAGTGATAAAATACACTACCCTTTCCCAGAGTTAGGTTTATAAATCATAAAAAACTCTTATTAGAAAAGATAACATTAGATGGGTTTACGGTTGAGAACATAACAGTACCCAGACAGCACATCTTCGAAACAGGAGGTAGAAGAAATTGCATATTTTGAATGCAGCCACGTAGCTCCTTTAAATTTGTATTTTTGGGTTCCTTAGGGCTTGCTGACAAATAATATGTAAAACGTTACGCAAATAGTCCAGGAATTAATAAATTATACCCAAAATAAAATATGGGGGTGCCTGACAGCATAAAATCATTTCTGCTCATAAGATTTTTTTTTAACGTGTTTGAAAAAAATTTACGTTACAGAAATAGCCTACCATGTAAACTCCAAATTGATTGGAGCGCAACAAATGAAAGCCTAACCACGATTGGTCGGGCTATAAATACTATCTTGGTTGTTAGGGGAAACGGGGAAAGGTAACATTTTTTCAAACACTTGTCGAAACGGGGCTCATTGGTCAGACTCGCTGATATACACACTTGGGAGCGTTAGTTCGAAACCACTTGTTTAAAATAGCTTGATAAAGCATCAGTGCGTTGAAGCCAGCATATATATTTTGCTAAATAAAAGCCTGGAAGATAAGCAGATGGGAATTTGTGCCAGTTTGTGCCAGAATTCATTGCTAATCAACGTATCTGTGTTTATTCGTATGAATTGTGGTAAGCTTGAACCATTCAATATCTTTTAATGAAAATTGAATGTGAATTGTTGATTTATGCCTGTATATATATGTGTAGTTCAGTGGCCAACGTGAGGTAAAGCCTGTAATGCTCCAGCCTGAACAGAGGGTGTCGGAGAGAAGTAAAACGGCATGGAATGGCCAAACAGTACACTGACACCTGGATGAT
Source organism: Oreohelix idahoensis (assembly GCA_024509875.1). Taxonomy (NCBI): domain Eukaryota; kingdom Metazoa; phylum Mollusca; class Gastropoda; order Stylommatophora; family Oreohelicidae; genus Oreohelix; species Oreohelix idahoensis. The sequence continues at coordinate 54,615 of JAMPIV010002900.1, forward strand.
TGACTAGAAAGAAATAATGCTGGAAGTGCAGAGGCGTAGTAACCATTAAGAAGGGTAATACTGGAATAAAGTATTTCAAATGAAGCTGACAGTTGGCCTAATGCTCTGAACTCAATGTTTGTGCTGTGTTGTGATCAATGTAACAAGAGAGTTTAAGTTAGTTATGAAGTAGAAGGTACATCCTTCTTGATTTCAGGGACAGTGGTCTTGATGGTACTGAGCAGCACCTGGTCAGAGCTTTGCTGAATCCAGTGTCGGACAGCATACTCCTTGGTCCTTTTAGCTATCAGTGAGGTGTCTCCAGAGCCCAGAGGAGAATTCGAGCAGAGGAGTCCTTTCCTGCCGCCATCACGCCAGATAAGCTAACTTGGCCAGCTGAGCTCAACATTATGTCCCCTCATCTTGAACTGACTTTGTAAAATTAACATTAAGAGGGGAATTTACTTGTCTTAAAATCAGGAACTGTGAACATCTCCAATAATAGTCCCTAAAGACAAACTATTGAAGTCATGATGACAAATACCAACAGAGCTTGAACAAAACAAAACCAGTATTACCTCATTTTACTACTACACAACTGACACACATAGAACATTTGTAATAATATATGTCACTACAATATTCATATTAAATACATTCTGTACATAACTTGTAATTTAAATTGATTGTGATTCCTGGTTCCCTTGTAGTTGAATCAGGACACATATTCATTCATGCCAGTAATGAATACATATTGTTATTTGAAAGTTTATCAGTGACTCTTTTAAGATATCTTTGTAGAGTGTTATATGTATGTGAGTGTCACAGTGTTGTCAAGAGTAGTGGATTAAATTAAATTGTTTATCTGTCTGTTGTTGTGACTTACACTTCATCATACACATACCCTAGACACATAACGTAGCATCACACTATTCCAGAATAATTCTGACTGAGATATATAGATATGTGGTAGCAAGTAAGGTTATCTATAATACACTACTCTTAATAGATATAGATACCTTCACAGCTGATCTCAGTCAGTACACTAAGTTCCCTATAAGTATTTATAACATCCCACTTCACCACACCAGGTATGCGTGTTGATGTCACCTGAACAGTGTAATGGTGCAGTGAAGATCCGGGTCACTCACGCCGTTAGCATACATGGTTCTTGTACGATGATGATGATGATGATGATGAGACATGGGTGTGTAGAGACGCGAATGCGTTTAGGCTCATATATAGTTACACAATACACCCAGTCACACTCGTACTGAAGCCAATGATGGTTGAAACTACTGGTGACAGTTCATACATTTATTCACAGGACTAACAGTAGAATCACACAGGAACAGTCAATGTAAACAGGATCATGTACATCATGTTAATTGAAATCGCTTGGTACATATCAGGCATTCTAAGGCTGGTGAACATTCAAATATGTGGGCATGGTCAATAGTGGTATGTTCTTTAATGTACAGTTCATAATGCCGCTTTGGTATCCCTGACTGAACGCGTCAGATACCTTAATAACTCCGTCATACAAAAGACGAGCCCTTAACTCATGTAATCCTATTACCAGGGCCGTCGTTCAACTTGGCATAACACGCCAGTTACATCTTTTCATGCGGTAGAATAGTGGCCATTACACAGGGCCTCGATATGGCGTCAGCTGTGTATTCTTCATAAGCAGGTTGCATAAACCCTGCTATAATGTTTGTATAAATATTACTGTGAACGCCAATACAACCAATAAATCGACGTTTGAAACTCCGTCAAAGATTACAGCAACATATTACTCCCCCCCCCCCCCCCCCCTGTTAAAAAAATGACAAATTTAAAATATATATATATCCATGAGCAAGATAGCACAAGCATCAATTATGCGCCCATGAAAGAATGAACCTAATATCAGGTACAATAGACGCATAAATAAAGCGTCTGGAGAGAGTAAAAATCACCCCCCAACATAAGAGAAAATATTTCCTCTAAGCAAAACCAACTCGGGAAGTACCATCAAAGAAATCCAAGTTGCTGGCAACCCCAAGATACATATCAAAAATTATGAAATACTATAATTATAGCAATATACAAATATCATGAAATACAATGCTATACTATCAACATATCTAATGGATATATATCACGGATGGACATAACCAAATTTATTAAAGTCATTATACATCTTCCAAATAGTGACACAATTGTGTTAATATATATTATGATATTAAGAACAGACATAAATCTGGAAGTGTATCAGGAAATCTAGGACATAAGATTTAAATGGAATCATGTGGGCATCTAGACAATATGTCTGCCATCACATTATCCGAACCACGGATAGCTTGCACCGTGAAATGGAAAGGTTGAAGAGCAATAGCATAACGAGTAGATCTCGAGCTCTTCAAATCCTTACTTTGCATGGCTGTAAGAGCTTTTTGGTCGGTTTCCATAATGAAATGCGCGCCCAGAAGGAACCTTTGTAGCTTAAGAATGGACCAAACCATGGCCAACAATTCACGGTCTAAAACCGAGTAATTCCTTTCTGCCGCATTCAGCTTCCTAGAGATATACATTACAGGATGCAGAGTTCCTGAATACTCCTGCATTAGTGCCGCTCCAATCTCAGTGGAAGAGGCATCACTACGAAGGACAAAAGTCTTATCAATCGTTGGTAGTCTTAAGATAGGATGAGATGAGAACAAATTCTTAACCTGATCCAATGACGATTGGCATTCTTGGGACCAACGCACCATATTAGGAGAACCTTTTTTTAATAACGTTGAAAGTGGTGCCATAATGGAGGATAGATTCTCAATGAATTTTCCATAGAATTGTATTAATCCCAAGAGACTACGTACTTGCTTTTTTGTCTTCGGGACTGAGATATTTAATATCTTAGAAATGTTTTGGTCCTCTGTCTTCAACAGACCATGACCAACCCGATGACCTAGGAAAGAAATTTCACTAAACCCAACAAAACCTTTAGAGGGTTTTGCAGTCAAATTATGCTCACGTAGAGTAGATAGTAATTCATTTAAACCCAAATAGTGTTCTTCCCAAGTATCACTAAACAGACAGATGTCGTCGAAATATGCGATGACATCTGTACGATACGATATAATTCGTCGCATCATGCGTACGAAAGTTGCTGGGGCGTTCATAAGCCCAAAAGGCATAAAATTCAACTGAAATAAACCCATAGGTGTTGAAAAAGCAGTGAGAGGTTTGGCGTGTTCCGTCAAAGGGACATGCCAATAACCTTTCGACAAGTCTAGTTTAGTAAAGAATTTAGATTTAGAAAGTCTAATAAGTAGATCATCTAATAAAGGCATAGGTTCAGCATCGAACTTCGTAACTTGATTTAATTTGCGATAATCAACGCAAAGACGTATGTTATTGTCTTTCTTTCGAACAATAACCATCGACGAAGAATAAGCTGAAGTGGATGGTTCAATTATTTTCAATTGAATCATTTCATCCAATTCTTTCTCGACTTGTGCTTGAAAATGAATAGGTATAGGGTATGGTCTTACTCTGATCAGATTACGATCAGTAAGTATGATGTCATGTTCAGTGACATGTGTGTGTCCAGGAATGTCGGTAAGGACATCCTGAAATGATTTTAGCGTAGAAGATACTTGACACTGTTCCTCAAAAGACAAGTTCGAAGAGACGGTAACGTTTTTCCATGATTCCTTAGAATTAAGTGGAATCACAGGAAGAGGTAAGTTAACATCAGAAAAAGTAGTTTCCTCATCCTGTATAACGGACAGGGATGAGATATGACCATGTTGGACTGGAGAATCGTCCGTCGCCTGGAAAATAGGCTGTAAATAGTCTGGTCGTTCAATAAATTCCATAAGCATATTTATATGAAAGGTTTTATGCCTTCCATCAACATCGACAATATAGTCGACATCGGAAATTTTCGAGACTATAGTGTATGGACCTTTCCAAGAAATGAGAAGTCTGTTTTCCCTCGAGGGAAGTAAGACAAACGCTTTGTCTCCGGGACAAAGTTGACGTAGGCGTCTTTTCTTATTAGCGAATCGCCTAGCCTTTTCTTTAGCAAATTCTGATGATGAAGTAGCTAACCTGTATGATTCGATAATTTTTTTCCTAAGAGCAATGACATATTCATATGACGATTGTGTATCATCGTCAATATTATCGGCAGTGATCAGATCGTGTAGCAAGGACATAGGACCGCGCAATTGCACGCCAAGGACAAGTTCAAAAGGAGAAAACCCTGTATGCTCGTTGGGAACCTCTCTATAAGCAAAGAGAGCTGCAGGTAGGACCCTGTCCCAATCATCAGGATGATCCTCCGTTATCTTGCCAAGTAAGTTCTTTAGTGTCCTATTAAGACGTTCAACCAATCCATTGGACATTGGATGATAAATACTACTGAGAGACCTTTTAATGTCCAGAGTGGCCATTACCTGAGACATAGTGTCTGGTATTAATTGAGTGCCGTGGTCTGACGGTATTTCTCCGGGGAATCCCAGACGAGAAAATATGAGCCAAAGAGCATCTGCGATATTGACAGTTGATATGCTTTTAAGAGGAATAGCCTCTGGCCAACGCGTGCACATGTCAACGCAAGTAAGGATAAATTGATGTCCTCTGGCTGACTTAATCTTAAACGGGCCAATAATGTCTATTGCCATTTTCTGAAACGGCCGAATAGGAATATCTGCAGCCTGAATAGGTGCAGCATGTCTTGGACCTCTAGACTTGACCTCTTGACAAATTTTGCAAGATCGGCAATAAATTCGTATGTCTTTGTTCACGAATGGCCAAAAGAAAGACGCAAGGACTCTAGTCTTAGTTCTGGAAAAACCAATATGTCCAGCACACTGAGAATCGTGTGCATGTTGAAGAATTAAGGCTCTCATACACTTAGGCACAAGAATTTGCGAATGCATAGACTTGTCCGAGTGTTGTACCATTCGTACCAATATACCATTCTTCATAGTGATATACGATCTGTGATTCGTATTCTGATTAGGATCACCTTTCTTTGCGAGAAGGAAGAATTTCTTTAAAGAAGGATCTTCTTCTTGTCGTTTAACAAACGAGTCATGCGAAATCACCAAGTGATCGTCTTGGCTATCAACTCCATTACTATCATCAGATGAAGTTGGAGGGATAAGAGCTTGGGCTCTTGTTACCACTGCATTGACCGTTTAGATATTTTGTTCCTCCCAAATAGAAATTTGTTGCGGGGTGCATTCCTTAACCCCATGAATACGACCGATTATAAGATCCGAAATAGGATTAGGAAGAAGACATGCGTGGACATCTTCTGTAAAGAAGGGAGTATCAATGCTAATGACAGCAGTAGGATATTTTTCCATGGTACCCCCAAATGTAACACATTTGACCACCTTTCCCGTGTAACAGCGAGGATCTATCAGAGACTGCCTAACCCCGACAGTAGTACATCCAGAATAAAAAAGCACTGAGACTGGACTATCATTCACTAGACCTTTATGCAAGATGAGAGATCCTCTCCCATCATGCGCAACTGTAGCAGGAAGAGTGGGAAGAGGGTGATCGCAAATTAAGGTAGATACAGACGATGGCTCGAACAATGTTTAGCATTGGGGGCATTCAGTTGCTCTCCCAAAATCGAAAGCACAACCAGTGATAGCATTAGAGTTCCCACTATCATTTACTTGATTACAGGCTCCATTAAACTCTTGTTGTGCAGAGTTTGCCTGTTGGTAAGCTTTCCTTTTGTTATATCTAGGTCTACCGCGATTATCATTTCCCCTGTAATTGTTATTATACTGCCTATTGTAATCATCGTTCCGGTTTGAATCCCGGTTTCCATAACCACCATCGTCATAGTCTTGACGTCGAGAATGATTATCCCGAGAAGAAAAGCTCGGATAGTTTTTAGTGTGATAACCTTTGCGACAGTGTCTAAAATTATTACCACCAAAATTACGAGAACTACCATCTCGTCTCCAGTTCTTAGAAGAAGAACCTTTATATGTTGGATTACTCTGCTTATGAGTGTAATTCTGATTACTTTTCCTATTCCAGTTTTGTTGAGCACCCTGAAATTTCTTATTGAAATTAGGGCCATATGGTGCTGCCGAAGCAACTGGCAACCCTTCTTTCACTTTAGAATTGCTAACTGTAGCATGGGGATGCACGGTGGCATACTGGCAACAGTATTCCTCCATGTCTTTTAAGTTTTTGGGCTTACGCTCATGAAGAAATGCAAGGAAAGAATCATTAACAGATGACAAAACTTTGTCTCGAAGTAATAAGTCCATTAGGCCTTCATATGTTTTCTCAGTTTGAGACACCTCAATCCATCGTGTAAATGTACGACGTATCTTTGTAATAAAATCAGAGAAATCTACCCCATTTTCTGGCAACATTGTCCTAAAACGAAGACGATAATCTTCTTCTTTTAGTTGATTTTTTTTAGTAATGCTGCTCTGACAACATCATAATTAGTTCTGTTATGTTCTTCTATTGTCATAAGAGTAGTCACTGTTTCACCTGTAAAAAATTCCATCAGTTCGACATATTTTTCCTTTTTTATCTTATGCGTATCGCATAAGAATTGGAATCTATCCAGATAATCCGCTATGTCGTCCTTTAAAGGATTGAAATGAGGTAATTTGATCTTACTAGCAAACTCCTTTGTCGTACCCGAAGTTGCTTGATGAGCACCCATAATTTCTCTAATTCCAAAGTTGCGAGTCTTTCCTCATGTTCCATTTTCTGTTTCTCTTTCCTTTCCTCGGCTTCCCTATCTAATCTTCTATTTTCCGCCTCTGCCTGAAGTTTTCTTTCCTCTGCAGCAGCTTGAAGTTTTCTTTCCTCTGCAGCAGCTTGAAGTTTACTTTCCTCTGCAGCAGCTTGAAGTTTTCTTTCCTCTGCAGCAGCTTGAAGTTTTCTTTCCTCTTTTTGAAGTTTTCTTTCCTCTGCAGCAGCTTGAAGTTTTCTTTCCTCTGCAGCAGCTTGAAATTTTCTCTCCTCTGCTTCATTTTTTTGTTTTTCCATCTGGAATTTTCTTTCATCAGCTTGCATTTGCAACCTTAAATTCTCAGCATCTATCTTCTTTTGTTCAGCTTGCATCTGCAATCTTAAATTCTCAGCATCTATCTTCTTTTGCTTTCTTTTGTTCAGTTTCTGCTTTCAATTTATTTTCCTCTTTTTGTCTCTTTTCTTCCGACTTTAATACCATGGCGAATTGAGCAGTCGCGAATTCTTCTAATTCTTTACCAGACTTGCCAAGGGATTTCCCTTGTCCAATGAAGTATTCCAGTGTAGACATTCTGTCTAATGAAATCAGTAACCTGAAAAATTAAATAAATTACCTTATCCCACCTCAGAAATGAGGTATCTGAGGAAGGTGGTTGAAGAAACAAGAAGAGACATGGTACGCAACCAGACGATACATCAAGGCCTTAAATCCCACCCCCTGCAGACCCAAGTAGAACAGTCCCAACTAAGATGGTTTGGCCATGTCTGCAGAATGGGAGAAGACCGGCTACCACGACAAGCATGGGAAACAAAGAGCCAAGGATCCAGACCCCCAGGACGACCCAGAGTCCGCTGGGAGGACAACATTAGACAATCTTTGAAGGACCGAGGACTAGAATGGAACCAGGCCAGGAGGAAGACAGCCGATAGGATAGTCTGGCGCTCTCTCTTCCAAACCTCTACACCTCACGGTAGAAGGGGAATGACTAAGTAAGTAAGTACCTTATCCCACTTAAATGGGAGACAAGTCTTCAATGTTAGACTTGTATACTCACTTCAGTTTATTTCACTCTCTTTGAGAGACAAGTCTTAGTCAAAGACCTTGTATGGTTACCTTGTTTCTTTATAATAATATTCAGTCAATAATCTCTATCTGAAGAGTGTATCATAATAATAATAATAATAATACATGACCAAGTATATGTATGTAGACTGTGTATGACAATAATAAATACAAGGACAAAGATACAGAACAACAACTGAAAACGTTCGCAGAAGACAAACAATACAGCGAAACTAAGGAAAATGTTACAAAAATGTGTAATGATGACTGCGAAAAGTAAACAAGACAAATGGCAACACTGTTATAAACAAAAAAAGGTGTAAAGAAATAAACGAAAGGAAGGAGAGGCAGACAAATACAAACGAATCAAATCAAAATTAAAGAACAGAAAAAATATTACAACAACAACGAAAAGGTACACTACGTCACAACTAAACGTAAATAGCAACAATTGTCGCTAGCAAATTCCTAATTAAGGAAATTTGCAGTCCCTACAGAAAACGCTCTCAATAGACAACCTCTGTTACGTGGTATTATCTAAAGGAGTCACCTTTCCCAACCATCCCGCTGAAAACACCAGAAAAATACACAACAATATTACAAGTAACATAAATTGCATATAATGGAATGTGTTGCAAACAAAGTTCAGTTACAAATAACAGTATAGTAACTCTCTTGCTCTTTGTCAACACGGGAGTACAATGTCAAGCGCACAATGATTGTTAGATCCACAATAACATGTAGTGGTCTCCAGGAACATAAAGTCACTATGACCTTCTCGACAAATAGTTGAGACTTGAGGCCCAATGTTGAAAAAGTTCGTAGACGGTACTGTTTACCAAAAAACACTTGACCTCGAACTACTTGACTTGAACGCTCAGACGTTGAAGAGTCTGTTGACTGTAACGTGTAAACAACCAGCGGTACTGTTTACAAAAAGGAATCGACTTGTGTGCAGCTGTGGTCCACGTAGCAATATTGCCTAGATGCTAACTCCAGTACTTGTACCAACTGTGGTTCATGTAGCATTATCACATAGATGTTAACGCTGTTTATGTGGGTCAACAGTCGATGACCTATTTCTACTGTCCTGTGTAGCCAAAACTTGGAAATGTAGAGTACTACGGATGTGTGTTATTTATTAGCTGTCAACCTTGATCATTCCAATCTGTAGCCGAAACCAAAATTGAAGCCGAAAAGCCCACGGAACTGGCCTACCAGAAATGTTAGTTGGTTTTTTTATGCGTGAGGCAAATGTTGATGTGTAGTTGGCCAGGTATGCGTGTTGATGTCACCTGAACAGTGTAATGGTGCAGTGAAGATCTGGGTCACTCACGCCGACAGCATACATGGTTCTTGTACGATGATGATGATTATGAGACATGGGTGTGTAGAGACGCGAATGCGTTTAGGCTCATATATAGTTACACAATACACCCAGTCACACTCGTACTGAAGCCAATGATGGTTGAAACTACTGGTGACAGTTCATACATTTATTCACAGGACTAACAGTAGAATCACACAGGAACAGTCAATGTAAACAGGATCATGTACATCATGTTAATTGAAATCGCTTGGTACATATCAGGCATTCTAAGGCTGGCGAACATTCAGATATGTGGGCATGGTCAATAGTGGTATGTTCTTTAATGTACAGTTCATAATGCCGCTTTGGTATCCCTGACTGAACGCGTCAGATACCTTAATAACTCCGTCATACAAAAGACGAGCCCTTAACTCATGTAATCCTATTACCAGGGCCGTCGTTCAACTTGGCATAACACGCCAGTTACATCTTTTCATGCGGTAGAATAGTGGCCATTACACAGGGCCTCGATATGGCGTCAGCTGTGTATTCTTCATAAGCAGGTTGCATAAACCCTGCTATAATGTTTGTATAAATATACCGCCAACCTGCGGTTTCCACCATATATAACTTCGTCACTGGACTTCTGATCATATGAAGACGAATAGTCTTAAATAACTACCTCGAGCACAAAATATAGGGTCTGCATTACAGGAACTGTGAGCTGTTCTCACGGCTAGGTAATCCTTTAACAAGTTCTGCAACCGAATGCGTAATAATGATAAAGTCGGTGTTACCTTGAACAGAATCCTCAAAACACAAGAAACAACACTGTCGTCATTCCTGACGTACAGTAAATCACTGGGGAAAACTGACAACGCAGTCACTTCGAAGATTTTCCTTCCCCAAAATACAATGGACATTCACGTCCCACAGAAGCCAGTTCGCATCTCTACCTGACGGAAGTCTAATTTTGCGCTCAACAACTGCGCATGGCACATAGCCCAGAACTGTTTACCTTTGACCCTATCACAAAAAAAAGGTCAAACCCAATGAATGAACCAAAAAGGGAGATAACCCCTAATCAACCTGACACAGCAAAGTTAAGACATAGTTCCCCAACTTTGACCAGGGTGAAAAACATACAACCAATAAATCGACGTTTGAAACTCCGTCAAAGATTACAGAAACACCCGAAACACCTACCTTAAGCCTGTATTTCATATACACGGTGATTGAACAATCACGTCCTGTTTTTAAATTGTTATTTCTTCACTCCTATCCAACTAATTTAAATGAAACAAACGTCAAAATAAAGACAATTAACTGCCATTAACTTACATAAAGTGCTATGTCACGTTAGCATTACAGCTGAGCGTGAGATCCGGTCTGTTCAACACATGATTTGTCAGCGGTTAGCACTTGTTGCTGCTTCATGTGACGTCAGCTCCCGATTGGCAGAGTCGTTAGAGGGCTCTGGTCTCTCGCGGCAAAGGTGCCGGGTTCGAATTACGGTACCGACACGCTCCAGTCTACCCAGCTGTAAATGGGTACCTGACTATGTTATTTGAGTTAGGGACGGAAAAGGCAGCGAGGAAGGGAACTGGTCACCCCACCTCTCGATGCTGGACCTAGTATGGTGAAGTCTCTAACACGTCACTCCCCTGCGGCAGTATATGCTATGGGCAACCTTGACCCTGTTCTACCTTGTAACGTCAGTTTATTGGCCATTTTAGATTTTGTTTGTTTCTGTTTCTGGGATTGTAAACAAAAAGACTATTTGTCACATGACAGTCATAACTCACTGTTGTCATATGTTTCATTTATATCCATATCTTTGTTTCGGTGTTGTTTCTGTGCGTTTTGTTCGCTGACGAAGGTTGCTGTGTACGTACACAGCTAATTTACATCTTACAAGCGAACGAGAACAGTGGAGAAAAGAAAGTGAGAAATATTCTAAATGCACAAATAAATAGATAAACAAAACAAATAGTACGAACTGTATTCATGACTTAACGACCGTCTGACTCATCCGTGTAAGGTGTCACGGGTTGCCTCCCCTTGCTCTGCAGTGGTGGTCCAACAGTGGCCAAAACCTAGAGTATCTAATGTGAGTCTTCAAAGGTGTTTACCTTCGCACAAGATTACTCTTGGCAGAGTTGTAGATAGAAGGATAATGATGCTTCTACCTCGAGGGAGTGTTCACAAGATATTTAAGGGGAGGTTTAACCCCCAAAAATGAAGAATTTCATTGAAAATATCAAATTTTAGATACATATTCCACTGGAAAGTACATTCATTTGCCCACATTTCTGTATGTTTATTTTCACTAAAACCTTTGTGGATGATTTTATATAAATTTTTAAAGTATGTCAGGTTAGTGTATTTTTACCTAATTATATATGTAAAATATACAAATTGGTATATTTGTGATGCTATATTGCTTCTAATGCATGGATTTTAATTTTCGGTACCATATTCATTTCCCTGAAGCAAACAGAATTCAAGTTTTTCAAACATAGTTTCATGTGTAAAAATAATTTTGACTGGCTAATTTTTATTAACCATGGGGTCCTTTGATGGGTCATCGAAATAATAACGTGGCTGGAGGTATTCCAGTAGAGTGGTAGGGTACCTCCTTATACGCAAATAAAGCTGCAGGTAAGAACGAATCACAGGATTCTGGTTTCTCCTGTGCGAGCTTACATAAATTTGTAAGTAGAGTCCCGTTATATCTTTCCACTTGTCCTATCGATTGTGGATGATAAAATGTGCGGACGAGAATATTTTGAAAAATCCTAAAAACTTCCTCCATCAGTTTCCCTCTGAACTGTGAACCATTGTCAGTTAATATCTGATAAGGGTATCCTAATCTTGTGAATATTGAGAGCAAAGCCTCTCCTACATGTACTGAGTCTGCTGAGGGTAGAGACCTCGCTTCCCCCCACATAGTACATGTCTACCAGAGAAAGGATGTATTTTTTCGGAAACTGACAAAAAGCGCATACAGTCTGCTGAAATGAAGAATTTAATGAAAATTAAGCTGCAAAGTATGACACAGAACATGGAATCAATAAAGGAAAATACCAGAGATGATTCCTACATAGCAGGGGGATACTGAGGTGAGTAAATTTTGTGTAAAAGTGTAATTCCTCCCTTTTTTCTTAATTTTCTCAAAACCTCATTTTTCACACAAATGTGGGCACGTTGCCCATGATTTTTCAAAAACTATTAGTGATACAGCAGTAAATTTTAGACCACATGCTGTACACATAGTGCTCATTAAAATAAACTACAATGAAGGATATATTTTAACAAACTACAAAACTGTTAAGAAATAGCTAAGATACCCCCCTTAAAAATTTCAACTTTTTTTCGATTGGTATGTTAAAATCCAAAAAAACTCAGATATCAAACCAATCAAAATTATTTTAGTATACAATCATTATCATATATTAACAAATGAAACAGCCAAATTTCATAACTCAAGTTGTACTCACATTTGAGATATCTTGGGCAACAAAATACCCAGAAAAGCTAAAATTTGCCTTTTTTCAGTTTTTCCGCCACAGATTGCAAGTTTTTAGTATATACCTCAATGTGTTGTATTTTTTTCAGTCATTTTGCTTGTATAAATGACCAGATATAGATATTAACTTATAAATCTGTGTTTTTCATTTTGGGGGTTTAACCTCCCCTTAAGAAGTCAAGAACAATGCGGAATGAGTCTTAGCACGTTAACTTTGTATCTGACCCGCCGCCTATTGTGAAGATGTATATAAATGATTTGCTCGTTCAAGCCCCCAGATGATTCAATTCAGCACAATTCCTTTTATTAGCTCGATATATGTATATATATATATATATATATATATATATATATATATATATATATATATATATATATATATATATATATATATATATATATATATATATATATATATATATATATATATATGTGAATATGAATATATAATAGAGGTTCTGGATCATACATATGCCTTTCTGTCTGTAATGATTAATTCAGCTATGAATTTTTCAGAATCAACATATACAAATTTAATGCTCAATTACTTTGAAACAAATGTAAATAAATATGAAATGGTAATTTTGAGAAATTATGGATCATCATAGATCTCGGTTTGGGAGATGAAAATATAGTCTTTTGGTGTGGCCTGCTAAACTTATGACCTAGCTTCCAAATTGCTGAAATATTGGTGCTGCTGGTTCCGTCACTTCGTCTCTGTGGCAAGGTCACGTCTGCAAAGGATTCTGGAGGTAACCGCTTCCGGTCAAGGCAGGGATCTTCACCATTCATGGGATGTAGGTTTCACGTGTCGATCTCAAGCTTCGAACCACAGACTAGTACAGCTGGTAACGTGGGTAGAACCTCAAATGATCTCTCCAATCCGTTCCACCAACTTTAGAGGGAATAAAAGAACACATTCTGCTGCTAAGTATTTGTTTTCCTGATTTAGATCAGGCGCCTTTTATCGCTGTCTGTCACCGATTTTTTAAATCAGAATTTATACTCTCCCTGTGTGTATATCATATAACTCAGGGGATGTGATGAAAATTCGCCATTATTTTGGTAAATGTTATGAAAAAAATTCAACTGGACAGCGGCAAGTGACTTGTGCCTGAAGGAACAACTTTAAACATACCTACAACTCATTAAAAATGATAATATACATATGATGTCATCATTATCCATTTCCTTTCTCCACTTGGAGTCTGGGATTACCTTTGCTTTTGGTTCTTCCGTGAGAACTAGCATGAAGCAATCACCAGCGCTTGCTGTGGTGGTTCATGAATGTATCCTTTTCACATTATGAGGTTGCCAGCCTCGAACGAATCTTTAACACTACTAGCTAATATAAACTAGTAAAATTCAAAGTATAAAAATGTGTACAACTCACCCTAGTTGCTAGGCACATGTTAGACGTCTTGCTCAGGTAAATAGTCTTGGAAACTTAATACAGATGCCTCGAACACACGTCTGGGATATTATTTCTTATTCTATAATTCCTCTGTGACTTGTGAGTAGTTTCTGTAGAAGCCCGGTTCCGCATTAATATTGGCGAGTTTTCTTTTCCAGTGGATAAAAGATGCTGTAATACGTTTTTCCGTTCCTAAAAATTCAGAATCCTGACTCTATTTTTTTCCTGTGGCAAGGTCCGAGCTGTCTACTTTGACGATTTCAGGAATGCAGTGCCGTATGTCAAATTTTTCCTACGTTATATCGTAAGTTCCCGGCCCACGCTTCCACCTGGCGTTTACTTACAAACTCCCATTAGCGCGGTTGTTTATCCGCGCCTCAAATGTCAGCCAATACATTCAAAGTTCATATTATGAAAAACTTTTCCTCTGCAGTATTCTGTATGACTCATACGTTTGAAAATTTCAAACAGTCATCCTCCGTATATGGAGTTGCTACATCCGACAATTCTTGGTAATGTTTACTTTACAACTTCTTACATTTTTCCTGTCGAGTCGGAAGTACTTCTGAATCTTAGCAAACACTTCGGGCTCGCATTTACCTGGAGTCAATGTGGTATTATCACGTTTTAGGGACAAGCAATCTCTCAGGGATGGGCGATAAACTTGTCTGGTCCTGTCATGCATCGAGGCGTGGAACGTGAACAATGACAGTAGGGGAAAAGGGAGTTCTAACAACAGAATAATGCACCTAATTCGGTATGCACAACTAATGTAGTTCAGTACTGCCAGAGAGAAGAAGAGAGCGCACACATTATGTCACATAAGGGATGACTTGATTAATGCAGTCTGATACAGCAGATATCTGTGGCCTTTTCTTTTTCATCTATTACATCATTGGCATCTCTTTTTTTTAAATAATTATTTTAATAATCACCAAAAACGCTTTCAACATTTCTAATATATATATATATATTTACATATAAAGACAAGGAAGGAATGGGACTACTATACTCTCAGGCATGTCGTACAAGGCGACTAATATGACGTTTTGCTTGGGGAGGGCAGCCTCATCATCTAGAACGATTAGCCACAGAAACCGCCGCTAGAAGAGCATGTGAATTCTTCTTGCAGGCTTTCAGCAAGGTGACCCGCTACATTGGTGACTCCATGATCCGCATGGAGCGCAAAAGAAAATTATATATATATATATATATATATATATATATATATATATATATATATATATATATATATATATATATATATATATATTCTCTTTTTTTTTTTTTTGTCAATATTACTTTAATCCTGCCGTCTGAAACATTTAAAAAAAAAAAATAAAGATTCACAGCTTCAGATTCTTCAGAAATAAAATAAAGAGTAATATCTTATGGCAGCTTATGCCCTGCTTTGGAAAAAGCTGTAATTTTTTTGGCCATTATATCCGAAGTTCATTACATTGATGTCGGTTAACCGGAGGCTTACTGTATTTTGTTTCATATTGGACCGGAGATACGTTTAAAAAAATAAAGTATACAGGGGAGCGAATCGTATGGAGAAACAAATAGAAATCGAAGGATATGAAGTTTTATTAAAAAATTAGAATGTTTATTCTATCTGTCAAGTAAGTCATATTTCGTGGCTGGGAAGAATGAAAAACAACACGTGACTTAACCAAGAAATTATAAACACTGATACACCGGATGCGTTCTTTGAGTGTTAGTCAATACTGTATACTAGACTGTACAGACAATGTATGGAAAGATGAGAGTGGCCCGTGGAGACATACTTTTGAGGCGGAACTGAAGGAGAATATACGAGAAATGTTAAGAGATTTCCAGGGCAACCGGGCTGAATGAACAGTTTTTCTGTCTGTTTTGTCCCATGGGCGTGACAAGGACTGTTGATGATATATAGGAGACAAGCGCAAGAAGACACGTCACAACATAGTCCATGTATCAGTTGATGCTCATGGGTGAATAGACCACATATTTCCATTCATCTCCTGTCTCTGTCGCTTTCTATTTCTGTTTCAAATGTTATCCGTTCTTCTTTTATTTCCATATGTCTTCTCCCTTCCCCCTTGCCATTTTCCATATGAGTGCTATATTACGACTTATTCATTCTGTGGGCTAAAAATTATCCTTCTTTCTTTGTATGAGTGTTTTTAAATATCTCTCTTATTACGAACTGTTTGCACAAACACAAGTTTCCAAGGGATAAAACAATTTTACTTTAGAAATACAATTGTGGGATTTATTACATACATTGACTAAACCAATCAAAGCTTAGTGGTGCATCGACTGTAATTGGCTGTGGACTGTTGAAATCTAGTTTAATTTGCTAAAAGAGTATATATTATATTGCATTTATTAATTATTAATTGGGAACAAATCCAGAACAGCCCTTGCCAACCTAAATAACATTTGGCAATCTTTCCAGTATGTCGCAAACACGAAACTAAAAATACGTGTTGCGTTTTTTTTTTCCTCTCTCTTCTTTACGGTGCTGCATTCTACAGAGTAACAGCCTAAGAAACATTTTCAGATTTTTTTTTGACCGAACATCATCACCAACAAAATAAAATCTTACTTTGAGCAACCAAGGAGATAAGTATAATGGGTATAATGTTAGCAAATGAAAAGAGTTGTGATACAGTGGATCCTATCTCAGTGCAACATCCCTGGAAATGAAGAGGCTGACAGATTGGCAAAGGAAGGTGGAAAGCTACATCAGCCTGAAACAAGCAAAACGTATGAAGAGGCTAAGAGTTTTATCAAGAGCAGATACAGGAGCAAGTGGGATGGAGAGTACCAGAAAAAGTGCTGCATTTTATCAGCTCAGCAGAAGTTGTTGTGATAAAATCACTCCGTTTAACACCCCGCTCAATTTCCCTGATTAAAAAATCTAGTAACGGAAAAATTGCAATCTATAAACCCCACTATTATATTTGAAAATTGCCAAGGGCAAGGTCAAACGTCTGCTAAGAATTGGACAATACTTGATTTTTCTACTACCATAGTTTGAAAAAGGTTACCCTTCCTCAAAACCGCATACACACCCACCCTATTATTTGGTGAAGGTTGTAACTATAAATAACTACAATGTTTGAAATTTTGCACCAAGGCCATTGCCTATCCGAACAGTCCACGATTGGCACAAGATTTGAATTTGCAAAGACCAAGCGTATTGAGTCCCATCCCCCAAAACACACACGCAGCTCGCGTTTCCCTTCCCAATATTTTATGGCGAAAGCTGGAAAGTTGGCAGAAAAAAACAACTTGTTACCTCGTCTTGAAAAAGGGAGAGAGGGGCAAGGAGGGAATTAAAATGACAAAGAATCAAGCCTAACTTATGCGTTTGAAAATGAAACTAAAACCAAATTTATGCGTAGAGGAGGAGGAAAGAGAGAAACTTAGATAACTTATAAAGAGGGTAAATAAAATGGATGTTTTGAATTATAGCGGTGATATTGTGTATAAAAATACCATACTATTCCCTATAATAAATTATCTTGCCTTAGAGAAAAGTATTTTGTTCAGAATAAATATAGAGAAAAATTACATAGATGAAAACGATGAAGAAGAGTTAGATGAAAACTAGATAGGATGATAGAGGCCAAAGGGCAGTTTAAGAATCACTTTTAAAAATTGAAATCGACCCAATAATAACTGAGATATTGTAGAAAATAAAAATTGAGACAGACAGACAAATACACTGAGGAACTGCTCAATTTTGAAAGTCTTCGGAAGTTACATTTTCGGGACGCGTTTTTGAACAGTCAAATTTGCTTGACTTGTTTTGATTGGTTAATGATAGTTTAGGAAGGGGAGATAAAACTAACGCTTTGCCAGAATAAGCGGCCACTTGAGACAAATATTTCAACACAGTAGATTAAGATCAGCTGCATAGCATTTGTGACCAATGCCTTTGCGGTCTGGACGACAGCGATCTGCACTTGTGCCATTGATTGCCAGTTAATCTTACATTTGTGTGAAATATTTCATTGATTGCGGTAAGATAAATAATTTTATTGATATATTTTATTAATATGTAGAGGCAACCCAGATAGGGGGCCAAAATTTTGTGTTGTACGACATTGCCATGGGAAACGAATTACGACATCCTAGCAAGCATGCCTAAGCAGACTTATAGAGAAACGAAATTAAATTGTGATTGAATATTGCCATAAAAAACATTACGACTGTAAGTCCAGAAAGCTACTGGCAGTCTTCTGCAGTGTCACAGTGTTCAAATGACGCCTGAAAACATACTTAGAATGATTGCACAAAAGAATTAACAGGTTACCAGAAGAAAACTGTATACCTATCTGATTTTATGGAAAAAGAATGTACACACAGTACGGAGTGAAGTCAAATAAAATAGAGGCTAGTGCAAATGTTTTGCACACGAGACTGACCACAAATAATGGTAGTTTTGATTAGTTGTGGAATTATTATAGCCAGCATATAAAAGTAGGGGAACGTCCTTCTTTTTCAGGGTTATATTGCCTGTTACCAGTTGGTGGCAGGAAACCTGGTGAAGATAGAATTTGAGGACAGTGAAGGCCTCAGCAAAGCTGTATGCTGCATTTGATAGCCTGAAGACAACTCTTATGCTGAATTTGTATGATCTACTGTAATCTACTTCAGATAGAAACATCAGGTGAAGTCCCTTTACGTGGGCTCTGAAAACTCATTCATTAAAAAGTTCCACACTTGAACATTCATTATTGTGGGCGTGATGACAACAATAGTCCCTCACACTATTGACTATCACTTTTAGACAGTATTACATCAGTCTGTGTTCTACACCTACAGTGACACTTGTTTATTATCAAGTTATGGACAAAGATTCCTCCTTATTTATTTATTATATGTAAATACAGTTCTCTTCATTTTTAACCATTCCTGCCCCCAAAAGATTTGAGGAACAGGAAATTAAAATTGTAATATAATCTATAAACTTAACAACAGTCTTACTTAATTCAATTTCATTGAGTTACAGTTATGTTGGTTTTTATGCACTTATCACTATACTTACCTTACCCTAGACACGTAGCTATAAAACATATAACACATCTCATAAAATATTTTCCAGAGTGAGATCTTAGAGAGGTAGCGGATAGGTACCCTGAGAATACATCATCATCAACAATCAGACTCAGGGACTTACATAGCTTGACCTCACTCTGAGTACACGTAGTTGTATAACATCAATAACCTCTCCGGCACACTCGCCACAGTTGTAATCTTCAGACTTCGCACAGGCCACAACGGTTTGGGACACCATCAATTCAACAAGCTAAAGATAGCAACTACTGATGAGTGTAACTTTGGCACCGATAAAATGACTGCTGAACATCTGCTTCAAAGGTGCCCAACATTTAAGGAGTAGAGAAAGCGCACGAGACCATAACCAGTACAATTCTTGGAAAAAAAACTCCACGGAGATACCAACAACATCAAGATGACCACTATTTTCTTTTGAACGAATTCAAGTTGACGTCTGAAAGTGAACGAAAAAGAAGAAATATAATGGGTAGACGCTGGAATTGAGTTGGTCGTGTGTCTTGAGAAAAGACTCCGACACCATCATTAGAACCGCCATGCTATGGACCCCAGGGGGGGGGGGGGGGGGGGAAAGAGGCCGACTGTAGCGACACAGTTAGAGGCTAAGAATCCAAGATGAAGATTAAATTAACAACAGCGACACACGAAAAACACCGAGAACAAATGGAACATTTCGTTTATAGCAGAGCTTCTTAACCAGCTGTGCATGTACCCCTTTGGGGTGCGAAGACCTACCTTCAGGGGGTGCGAGACGTGCCAGTTATTTTAGAAGGCGAATCATCATTAACATCATATAATACACAGATCTCAAATATTTGTACAAAATAGAACATTGACAACGTGAATTCAATATCTATTCTAAGTCATATTTTGTAAATCACATTTTACCAAAACATACTTTTTCTCATCTTTTGGCATATTTTGTGAGCTAGATGATAATGGCGTGCGAAGCTTCTTAAGATGATGCAAAAGGGTGCGAGGCTTCTTAAAATGCTGTAAAGGGGTGCGAGGCTTTTTTAGATGCTGTAAAGTGGTGTGAGGCTTCTTTGGATGCTGTAAAGGGGTGTGAGGCTTTTTTAGATGCTGTAAAGGGGTGTGAGGCTTTTTTAGATGCTGTAAAGGGTACGAGACTTTTTTACATGCTGTAAAGGGGTACGAGACTTTTTTACATGCTGTAAATGGGTGCGAGGCTATTTTACATGCTATAAAGGGGTACGAGACTTTTTTAGATGCTGTAAATGGGTGCGAGGCTTTTTTAGATGCTGTAAAGGGGTACGAGACCTCTTTAGATGCTGTAAAGGGGTGTGAGGCTTCTTTAGATGTTGTAAAGTGGTGCGGGACCTATAACAAGTTCAGAAACACTTATTTATAGAAAGTAGAAAATATGTTTACGCTTCTGCCATTGCGTTTCGTGTATGTGTATGTTCCAGCTGCAGTCTTTTGTGGGTATTCAGTAACGTTGACAAGTTTTTTTGCAGAGTACCTGAAGCTGAGGTGTGTGGCGTTTTGAATATTTGGTAAGCGAGCTGAGGTCTGATATGTTATGAAATATTATAGGCTGCACATATAACACGTAAGGCTCCATGTCCGATGTTTCAACCCAGAATTCTCCAGTGCGAAAATCCTAACCTTTGCACCCTTCTTCTTCTTCTTCGATCCTTAACCACCGACCGTCAAAGCAGTCAGTGGCCATCACGCCTAGTGGCGTCTTGTAGGGCAACAACAAATTGATTCCACTTTGCACGGTCGGTGGCCATCCTTCGTACAGTGCCCCAACTCTGGTTCATTCTTTGCATCTCAGCCTCCACAGTCCTCCGCCAAGTTGTTTTTGGTCGGCCTCTCTTTCGCTTTCCTTCAGGGGTCCAAAGCATAGCTGTTCTTGTGATGGCATCGGGGTCTCTTCTGAGGACATGACCAACCCAGCTCCAGCGTCTGCCAGCTATGATGGTATGCATGTCCTCTTGCTTGCTACGAGTAAGCAGATCTTGGTTGGTGATGGTATTCGGCCAAAAGATTCGGTGAATTTTTCTTAGGCATGTTGTGTGAAAAGAGGACAATTTTGACATTTCCTTCTCTGTGACTCTCCAGCATTCCGCACCATAGAGAAGCACAGAAAGCACGCAACTCTGGTATAATCTTAATTTTGTGCTTGTGCTGTATTGGGAGGACTTCCAGATGTTATTTAGGCTAAAGAAGGCTGTTCTTGCCTTATTCATTCTGATGTTGATGTCTTTGCCTGCCCCACCGTCTGGTGTTACTATGCTTCCTAGGTATGTGAAGGTGTCTGTCTGTACCAGTTGCTGATTCCTTACTGATATGGGCTCAGGGTTGCTCACATTGAGCGTCATGACCTCAGACTTCTTTAAATTGATGTTCAAGCCCACCTGCTGGCTAAATTTATTAAGTCTATCCGTTTTTTCCTGGATGTGTTGATGTGAATGTGCCAGCAGTGCAATGTCATCTGCATATTCCAGATCTTCCAATGTTGAAAATATAGTCCATCTTATTCCTCTTGGACTGCCCTCTGTTGTCTGGCGCATCACCCAGTCTATGACTGTTAAAAATAGAGTGGTTGATAAGGGGCATCCCTGTCGTACTCCTGTCTTCACCTCGAAGGTTAGGTTGCTCTGCGCAACACTACACGTAAAGTTGGCATAGAGGCTTTTTATGATTGACACTATGCAGCTTGGAATTCCATAAGCCCTCAGTATTTTCCATAAACTGTCCCTATGTATGCTGTCAAAAGCCTTTTCAAAATCAACAAAATTTATGTAAAGCTGTCTTTGCCATTCTGAGCACTGCTCTATAATGTTCCTGAGAGTGAATATATGGTCTACACATCTTCTGTTCTTTCTAAATCCTGCTTGTTCTTTCCTCAGTTTGTAGTCTACTGCCTTTGAAATTCTCTGTATAATTATCCTGCCTAGTATTTTGCTGGGAACTGAGAGAAGAGTGATTCCTCTCCAATTATTGCAGTCTGAAAGATCTCCCTTCTTGGGCAATTTGACAATTATTCCTTTGTTCCACTCTGATGGTGTTGTCCCCGTTTTCCACACTTGTGCAAATAGTGGTTCTAATAGTTCTGCTGCTAGCTCAGGGTCTGTCTTAAATAGCTCTGCATTTAAGTTATCATGGCCCGGAGCTTTACCGTTCTTTAACCCTTTGATTGCTGTGATGATTTCTTCTTTTCGTGGAATGTCTGTATTTACATCTAGATCGTTTTCAGCCTCAGGAACATTCAATTGTGTCTCTGGTATTTCCTTGTTCAGAGTTTCTCTGAAGTGCTCTGCCCATCTTGTTTCCTGTCCCTCTGCTGTCTTGATGAGATTTCCTTGCTTATCTCTTACTAATGTAATATTGTTTGCACCTTGTTTTCCGCTGATGAATTTAGTTATTTTGTATACTGTGCTTTGTTCATTTCTCAGTGCTGCCTCTTCTGCCTGTTTTGCAAGATCGTCTAGGAAATTCCTTTTGTTGGCTCGGGTTTGGCGTTTAACTTCCCTGTCCAGTTGACTGTACTGTTCGCTATATAGTTGCTTTAACCTGGGGGACTTCGCTTCTGTTTTCTTTCTTTTCATTTCCTTTCTCATCTTTATGGTGTTTAGTGTTTCTGTTGTTATCCAGTCTTGCTTCTTCCTTTCCTGGAATCCTAAGCATGATTTGCTACTTTCCTTATATATTGTTGAAATGGTGTTGAAATTCTGGTCTATATCATCAGTCAATGTCTTTTCCTGGCTTTTGGCAATTTGATATCGTTTCTTAATGTCGGCCGCAAAAGCTTTTCTGGTAAGGGGGTCCTTCAATTTGCTGATGTCAAACCTTTTCTGTGTAGTTACAGTTGGTCCAGCCCTTCTTAGTTTCACTTTCAGTTTTGCTACTACTAAATGGTGATCGCTTCCCACATCTGCACCTCTTCTTACCTTCACATCTTGTAATGCATGTCTCCATCTACCGTTAACCATGATGTGGTCTATCTGGTTTCTGTCCCGACCATTTGGTGATTCCCATGTTAACTTGTGAATTTCCTTATGTGGGAAAAGTGTTCCTCCAATGACCAGGTTGTTAATGCTACAGAAACTTATTAGCTTATCCCCATTATCGTTTGCTATTCCGCTGCCGCATTTCCCCATTGTTCTTTCATTATATGTATTGTGTGTACCAACTTTCGCATTGAGATCTCCCATTACTATAACAAGATCATATCTAGGTGTGTCCTCCATTTCTTTCTGCAGTTGTTGATAGAATTCATCCTTGACCTCCTCATCGCTATCATTCGTTGGTGCGTAGCATTGTATTATTGTAGTGTTGGTGAATCTCCCTCTCAATCGTATCAGTCTGTTGTTGATGGGTTTCCATTCCAGTAATGTCCTTTCTATCCCTTTCTGTAGAATAATGGCTACGCCTTCACTGTGCTGTCCATCCTCTCTTCCAGAGTAAAGTACTGTTTCTCCTGTTGCTGTTTTAACTTTTCCTGCCCCTGTCCATCTGCTCTCGCTTATCCCCAGGATGTGTAACCTATAGTTTCTCATTTCTGCCGTGACCTGTCTTAGTTTACCTGTCTCGTACATTGTCCTGACATTCCAAAATCCTATTCTTGTATCCTGTTTTGCGGTCAGGACATCCGTTTTCATGTCAGTGGCTTCCTTTCGGCTTTCACCACTGACAGTCATACGAGCCACAGACTCCGAATGTCCATCCCGCAGCAAAGTTTGTTCATTTAATGTTGTTTCCGTAACTTCATTATTTTTTTTACATAGACAGGGGTGTCAGCCCTATGCTAAAACCCCCAACCTGGAGGACCAGGGTACCAGCTTTTGTCTGACCCCTACCCACACAGACCAGTCCAGCTTGGTTGAACCTACCAGGAGTAAAACTCCCACTGGCATAGCTCTGGGGATTGTCAGGGTACGCAAGCTGCCATACCGCTACAAGGTATAGGTACCATTGATGGCAGCTTTGCACCCTAATATGCTGTATATCATTATCATCATTTGCCTTTGCGCTCCCTACGGAGCCTGGAGCCACCACTGCCGCTGGTCCCCTTGCAGGAAGCTTGCGCTAAGCACTGACATACTCAAGCAGATGTGGTTTATGTGGCAGTTATGTTGTTGCCAGCCCCGTGCACAACCTTATATTAGTCACTTTGTACGAAATATCTCAGGGACAGTAGTCCTAGAATTACTTTGTCTCTTCAGATGCCGCCGGTAACTACACGGTGTATATACTGTATATGGTGTTGGTTTAAAATACTGCCTATGTTGAATACACTAGCTTTTTTTTGTAGGTTTGTGTGTGTATTTACTTCAGTATGGTGAGGAAGAGGGTGGTGACTGTTAGTTTACATGAAGTCACATCATTTTTACTTTCAAAAAAGGAGATAGGCTATGGATGGACGTGTATGTAAATATAATATAATAATCCAAACATCAAACGCTGTTCATATATCACGGCGGTTTGCGAGCGACACTTTAGTTTTTCCTGACCGCGCTATTTATAGCTATCGTGACAGAGGTCACGGCGTCAACTTCCTAACGGGAAAAAATGTGGCGGTGTTTACTTTTTATAGGGGTTAATTAATGCTTTTAGACAACTTCATTATTATAAATACCAGCTTTAATTTTGCGTTAAGCTAGACTAGAAATGTCAGAGTAAATTTTAGAACAAGAACAAACATTTTGTCACAATTAGAACAGAAGATATAATAGTCTGGTTTCTTTCTTATGCAATAAACTAAAATGATCCCAATCAATATGCAAAAAAAATTACAGAAATCAAAAATAGAAAACCTGCAGAAAATGGATATCATAATTTTGTTTTGGATTCATGCGTCAAACATGAATTATTGAAATGTTAAATTGCAAGTCCACATTTACTACCTTAAATAACACACCCAATTGTGCCCAAAACATGAGAGCTAACAATTATCTCTCAATCATACATCACGATGGTCATGTAAAAATGAGTATGGTCATGAGTAAAATGAAATGTTCAATTTAATAAATAAAACATACACCTATTAAATGATTTCCACACTCTGTTAATTAAGTCACTCTCACGCAACAACTGCCATAATTTGCTCTAGCCCCAAAATTTTGCTCAATTATCATTCAAACTTCCTTTTTTTTATAGGAGGAATCTGTACATTCACAGATGGAGAAATTTGTAACAAATGAGTTTCCATTATAAATTTTAATTGTGAAGTTGTATTTTTAATACCGCCGAAGCGTCTTTCAATTTTGGAAATAGTGGAATGTACAAATTCTTCTCCTTGCACTCCATACATGCCCATTCCAAAGCCATGAGTTCTGATCCAGTCTGCGCAATGTTTTTCTAATATGTGCTGTTTAGGAATTGCCTTATTGGGGAATAGCTTACTAAACAAAGACATATACGTATGTCTCTATTAATGCTGTTATTGATGATATTGATTCTTTACTAATAGGTTTACTGTGTGATATTTTGTTGTGTACTTTCTGCTTCGTTCAGTGAGTTGAATTGTTCTCTGGCAATAAAAGCTATGTCAGTTATATCTTGTTTGTTTGTAATTTTCAGTGTTTGTGTAATGATTACTCTTGTAAGATCTTTATAAACTTTTTGTGTGAGATATCTGTGGCAGTGATTCCATATGAATGCTCTGCTATGATAAGCCTGTGGTATGATTTTGTGTTTGGCTAGTACCTTGTCCAAGTGTGAGCAAACTGGACCAGACCTAGCACACAGATCTTGAAACTGAAGTTTGGCCAGCGCATTTTCAAGTTTAACTTTAAAACTATCTGTCTCCTCCTTTTCCTCACAAAGTTCAATACGTGCCTGAAAAAAATTCAATTTTAGCTTCTAATTCTTCTGTCTGTTTCCAGTTCCTACCAAATCTCTTCAAGTTCTTAATAGTACTAATGTTTGCGTGTATCTCTTGCGGATTCTAAAATATCTTGGCGTCTATTGTATCGGCTACCTGTTCTAGAAGTCTGTGGTGTTTCAAAACAATGCCTAATAAAATATGAAGGTAAGGAGGAGCTACATATTCAATTTCAATCTCTAACATTGGTTTGTGTAAACAATTATCGTAACTTACCACTTGCCTTTTATTCCCTTTCCCATATTTCATATATCTATTGTAATCTCTTATCAACATGGCCAAACTTCTTGGTTTACAAGTTGTATGCTCTTTGGATGTCTTTATTTCCTTGTTTTGATTGTCTTCCAAAGAACACTAATGGAACAGTCCTTGTCTCACACACAATAAAAAAAGACATTCATATTATTAATACAAGATTAACAAGACTTGAAAGATAGATCAAAGTATGTGGAAATAATCTATAGCTTTACATGTTTTCTTACGCCTATATACGTAGCTAAATATTATTATAAATGAATGAAAATGCAAAAACTGATAGTACTTTACAAAAAGTTATTTTTTTACAACCTTATTTAAGATTTGCGAGTATCAGGAATGCGTTTACCGTGATTTAAATGTTATAACATCTGGTGACAATATGCTTGTTCTTGTATTGCCAAACTCACAAAACTGACTACCACACATTTTCATGATGTGAAACCAATTAAAAAAAATATATGGAAATAATCTTTAGCTTCCCTCGATAGGTCTATATAATTATAAACTCATAAGAATGGGCCGATTTTCAGATATTACATTAATAAATAGATTACTTCTGTTATGAATTTCCTCAAATGATGACGCTGTTTTCAAAAGTCTGTAACTCCGTCAAATATAATTTCATACAAATAAAAATGCAATCAAAAATAGAACACAGAACAAAGTTATAATACACAAAAGAATTTTAGCGCTGTGTTTATCCAGAACGAGTGTGTAATGATTTATATAATTACCGATTTTACACACACATCAGCTGATTTTCCCCGCCAAAACTAGCTGCAGACGTTAACGGTGCGCAGGAAGATTTATTACCCGGTGTCAGAATTCCGGTCACCGAACTGAAAGAGCGCTCTGGTATATGGTACAAACAGCCGTGATATGGTTTTTAAAAGTAATATAACACGACTTCTTTTTTTTTTCAAGTAAAATAGTTTCCTAATCACATTCCTTTAGATGTGACAAGCATTATTTAGAGATGACAGATACAGCGTCACTAGATACGAGTATGAAGAGAGAGAGAAAGAGAGCTGTTTGTAGGAACAACAGCGGCGTTCGTATCATTGGATATATAAATGCGGATCATCAACATACAAAAAATAAACTAAATTCGTTATATACATATCAGACGTTCGCTGGATCCTGCTACACAGCCCGGAGACACAGAAGACAAACATACAAACTGACAGCCACCTACGGTTATGTGAGAGACAAAGCAGAAGGAGCCTACGGTAAACCTTTGGAATGCGATGGGAGCTGCATTAATTAATAAAAAAATCACAACAGCGTAAGCATCATCAACATCAAAGATGGGGGGGAAAGTACCCCAACTTGACGCTAAGCAGGAACTCTGCTTTGCAAGAGTTATAG
Organism: Oreohelix idahoensis; assembly: GCA_024509875.1. Taxonomy (NCBI): domain Eukaryota; kingdom Metazoa; phylum Mollusca; class Gastropoda; order Stylommatophora; family Oreohelicidae; genus Oreohelix; species Oreohelix idahoensis. The sequence goes on from JAMPIV010002900.1 coordinate 82,199, forward strand.
AAGGCATAGATCAGAGCTAGAAACCCGCGGGATGGTTACTGGCCCGTGGAAAAACGGTGCTTTGCGACTTCCAAGGGAGGCGCAAACTCGTCTGCAGAGGTGCATAACTATACGTCACGGGAGGCATTAAAAACGAGACTAAAACAAAAACACAACCCGAAACAAACTAAACTAGTTACCAACATTCTCATGTTGGTCTTTCCTTGTTGATATTAATCTTGACATCTTCATATCTGGTGTTGGTACAAACATGCAGTACATTTAAAATGATTGAATCGAAGTTAAATTTGTATAATTACAAATAACAGATTTAATAATCATTTAGTTTTAACAAGGATTAAAATAATTGAATAGTTTAAAAGAAAATGTTCATCATTGAAAGATAGTTGGTTTTATGAAAAAAAGTTCACTTTGGCAGCTTATACGTTTCATTTACCTGCCAATAGTAGTTTCTGCTCCCGCTGATGGGTTCTGTGTAGATAGGTCAATGCAGTTCTCACGTCTCTGGTTAAGTTTAAAGGTGCAGCACGTTCCCAGATCAATCAAGGTGTAACTGCCAAGCTGGTCCCGCGTTTCTACGTCAGTCTACTTCTACCCTCACTTTGTTCCAGAGATTAGTACCCTCACTGGTACCTTACTTACTTACTTAGTCGTTCCCCTTCTACCGTGAGATGTAGAGGTTTGGAAGAGAGAGCGCCAGACTATCCTATCGGCTGTCTTCCTCCTGGCCTGGTTCCATTCTAGTCCTCGGTCCTTCAAAGATTGTCTAATGTTGTCCTCCCAGCGGACTCTGGGTCGTCCTGGGGGTCTGGATCCCTGGCTCTTTGTTTCCCATGCTTGTCATGGTAGCCGATCTTCTCCCATTCTGCAGACATGGCCAAACCATCTTAGTTGGGACTGTTCTACTTGGGTCTGCATTTGTTTCCTCTTCTGTGCTAGTGGTTATCATTTCTGATGCTTGACCTTGCTCACCATCAAAGGGTTCTGAGAAATATTCTTTCCATCTTTCCATTACCTCCTTCGGGGCAGTAAGCAATTTGCCTTGCTTGTCCTTTATAAATTTGAGAGGGCATTGTTTTTTCTTCCTCATGTTCTTTAGGGTCTTATAGAACAATTTCTGGTTTTTTTGCGCATCTTTTTCTAGCTTTTCTCCAAATTCTTCCCAGGACTTCTGTTTTGCTACTAGCACCTTGTTCTTTGCTTCTGTTCTGAGTATCACATATTCTCTATATTTCTCTATTTGTCCTGCTGTGGTTTTAGCTCCTAAGTATTGTTTCCATGCCATTTTCTTCTCTCTTATTTTCTCTTTGACTTCCTCTGTCCACCAAGGTGTCCTCTTTCTCTTGTTCCCAAGTCGGACTTCACCACATGCTTCTGCTACAGCTGTCTTTATGATATCCTTGAATTTAATCCAGAGGGTTTCCAGGTCATCAGGTTGTTCTTCTTTGTTTCTCACCGCTGTAGCAATAAGCCCCTGATATCTGGTCTTAATTTCTGGCTCTCTCAGCTTGTAGGTCTTAATGCTCATTTCTCCCGTTTGATTACTTGGTTTCTTGCGTGATGTTGGGCAGTTCCTAGGCTGAGCAACTCTTTCAGTTGTTCTTTTGATTGTAAACAGGTAGTGATCACTTCCAATCTCTGGGCCCCTCCAGACTCTAGCATCCCGGACATATTTGAATGAGCTCCTCCTAACAATGGCATAGTCGATCACTGACTTCTCATTCTTTGTTGGTTTACATCTAGTGTATGCATGTATGCGCTTATGGGGGAACTTTGTGTTTGTAATGATCAGATTCTGCTCACTGCAGAATCTAAGGAGTCGCTTTCCGTTGTCATTGAGAGTATCTTCTCCATATCTTCCGATAACTCCACCCCATCTAGCATGGGCATTTCCAACTCTGGCATTGAAATCTCCGAGCATGATAATTTCATCTAGGCAGTCATCCACTGTCCTTTGAAGCAGCTCGAAGAATTCCTCCTTGACCTCTGCTCTCTCATCCTCATTTGGCCCACACACTATGACCCGGTTGACTATGGTTTCTCCTTCTTTTAGTTTTACAACCATAATGCGCTCCGAGACAAAGTTCCATCCCTTGATACTATCTTTTTGGTTTTTGGCCGCAATGCAACCCACGCCCCCTTTAGCACTTTCAGATGTGGGTACACCACTGTAGAGCAGCGTGTTGCCATCTAGATCCATGACTCCTTGTCCCTTTTTCTTTGTTTCCGTTATAGCCAGGATTTCTAATTTTGCTTTCCTCATCTCTTCCACCAGCTCCTCTTTTTCCCATTTATACTTCTTGTGTTCCAAGGTCCATAAGTCGTAGTCCGTTCCAGTTCGTCGCCTTTAGAATCAGTCCGATTTTCTCTCTTGTAGTTCGCGTAATCATGTTTTAAAGCAAACAGGTGATTGGCCTGTTGTGCCTTTGCATGGTGGAGGGGCTGCCTCCTTACGGCCTCCATGCAGGCCGCCCTCCTTGTGTCCCCTTTCTCCTATTCTACCATCCCATCTATCTCAGAATTTACCCTCGATGAGAATTAAACTTAATTCCTCGAGAGAAACTTTCTTTACATTTAAATTGAATAGCTTTATCCTTATGTTAACTTTAAATGAAAAGGTTAACAGTACAGATAGAATATGTTTACATTTACATCTCCACTGTTTGAAAAGTGTTCACAATATAAACTGAATCTGTTTTCATTTACATTTACACTGATTGAAAAGTTTGAAACTTTCATTAACTTTAAAGTGAATATGTTTACATAGACACTGGTTTGAAACTGTAAGTATTATACTTAGAATGTACATCGTTTCTTTCATCTTTCCCTCCCTGCTCCATATGGAACTTGGGACTACCGATGCTTTTAGTTCTCTGTAAGGAGCTAGCAATAAAGCAGTCACCAGTCCTTGCAGTGGTGGTTCATGAAATCATCATTCTATACGCTGAGGTTGCCAGCCTCAAATGACGTGGACATCCACTATAAATGTCCACTGCATGGATAACTTACGCCAATCCAGGCTCACAGACTTTTTGCTTAAATGAATGAAGTTAAGGCACTTGATTAGGCCTCTTACACGTGTACTTGGGTCGTTACTATTAAGATAATTCCCTCTATGACTCCGTGTGTTTCAGTTTCTTCAGACAGTGGCTTTCCTTATTAAATTGATAGTTTCCTGGGCTGTTTTGTAAGTCCTTATGAATACTCCAATAAAAGGTGTCCGCTCTGATAAGATGGAATCCTGATTCTAACTACGGGCAAGTCTGGTGTCTTTGGCAAGCGATTCTCACAGTGTCTTAACCCTGAAACGTGCCACGTTATATGCCTGTCCTACCCCCGCATCTGTTTGTTATGGAGCTACTCAAAAGCTTCAATCATTTTCAAACATGCGTGTTGCGGAGGGGCGATTTTAAAATATTCCTGACATGGAAAAATGTTGAACGTAAGGCAGGGGTCACCTCTCCCATATATGGCATGAAAATATTCGATCCCTTGTGTACGAACTCACAGACATATCGGTAAACTCACACGACAATGTGTGTAAGATATACCATCTTACTACTATCTAAAGTAATCTTGTCATAACAAGTCGTACTGGAAGCGACACGTAATCTTTTATCTGTCGCGTGCCCTGGCCTTATCAGCAACTAGACAAATACGCTGGCGATTTAGTGTTAAGTTGATGTTTGATGTTGGCCGCTGCCGATATTAACCAACATGGTTCTCGATAATATTATCTCAGCAGGGATGGGCAGGTAAACAGACAAGACGAAATATACTGAAGGGAGTGTAAGAATGAAAATACCAAATATCTGCTACACATAGCAGAGAAAGAAAGAAAGAGAGTGCGACAATTGAAAGCACGCAATAAAAATCAGTACAAAAATGTAACTGATACTGCCGTAGTGAAACAGTTCGAGAAGGGTCGCCCCATTCTGTCACAGTACTTCCGTATTGATGATAATCTGACATTTTCATGTGTGATGTTGATACACGGCTGAGCTTTATGAGTCATAGATATTAGTCGAGTACTTCTGTATTCATGATAATCTGACATCAGATGTGATGTCGATACAAATATGAACTTCGTAAGTCATACGAATCAGACATTTCCTTGTTGAAATTAGTCGGACATCTTTTGATGCTGAACCAATACGTCGTGTCCTTGACAGCATGCGGACAATGTTCATTCAATGCCAGGGACCCCGGGTGAGGTAATATTCAGAACACAGCAGCGTGATAAAAGATTTTTGTTATTGTACTATTTAAATAATGATGACCAGGTCATCATTTTCCGCTTACTCACTGGTCACAATAGGTTGAGGTACCGTATCAGAAGTACAGGATTGGTCCAACAGATCTCTGCTCCTATGGCACCAGCCCCATGACATCTGCTCCAGTCCTGCCCAACTTACAGCAGTGAGCGGAGTGGCATATGGCAACAACCCACTTCTCTTCACGACAAACTGTTTGGAGATGTCAGGAACCTAGAGCTGACTACTACATTTATTACAGTCATTAATGTAGAAGTCTGAGGGCGAACGAAGAAGTAATAATTAAATCGACACATTCATGCGCCACGTTGGAATTCCTCATAAGATTGTGACTGATGGAACTTTTCTAGTTCATTTCTTCCAGAATTTAGACAACCCTAGCCAATTTCTGGTGTAAACACGGTTTGTTACCGTAGGATCAGAATTTCAGTTGGTAACGGTAACTTCTGTTGCTGCGTGAGCTTAGCCTGTTTAATATTATTAGTTTAAACCCTGTAATAATGGCGCGGGTACGAAATTATCTGAAGATGGATTCTTCTTGAACGAGTACGCAGCCAGCAGACGTGTTCGAAAACATACTTGTTAATTTGGAGAATTTGTTTGAAGGTTTGATGAATTTTCTTTCTCACCACTTGTATTGAATTGTTGTAGTATAGTTATTTTCCTCTTGCTCGCGTACACGTTTTTGGCTCATTTGATGTCTAGAGTCGTGTCTGACAGAAAAAATAGTTTTGAATTTAGAATGTGATTCTTTTGCGGTAAAGTTGGCCATTCCTGTTGCTATTTTAATCTGCCGTTCTCTTCTCCATCTGTTCTTAGGTTTTCCTCTATCTCTCTTACCCAGGACATTCCAAAACAAGGAGTACCTGGAAATGCTATCAGCAGGTTTCCTCAGTGTGTGCCCTATCCATCTCCAGCGTCTTCTTCCTCTCACCTGGTGTCCCAATGGCACTTGTTTGGTTCTTATCACCAGTTCCACATTAGTGATCATGTCTCACCACTTCAGTAATTCTTTTTTACGCAAACACCCAGGTTTGAAAGTGAAGACGGTGTTGATTATCTTTATATTAATCCAGGCCAGGTTTTGTCTGTGGATGTTATTAAAACAGCACTAACCAAACTACAGTACTTGGAGTTACAAGATGAAATGTGTCAGGTGTATTACTGCGGACGTCAGGTTTTGTCTGTGGATGTTATTAAAACAGCACTAACCAAACTACTTGGAGTTACAAGATGAAATGTGTCAGGTGTATTACTGCGGACGTCAGGTTTTGTCTGTGGATGTTATTAAAACAGCACTAACCAAACTACTTGGAGTTACAAGATGAAATGTGTCAGGTGTATTACTGCGGATGTCAGGTTTTGTCTGTGGATGTTATTAAAACAGCACTAACCAAACTACTTGGAGTTACAAGATGAAATGTGTCAGGTGTATTACTGCGGATGTCAGGTTTTGTCTGTGGATGTTATTAAAACAGCACTAACCAAACTACTTGGAGTTACAAGATGAATTGTGTCAAGTGTATTACTGCGGACGTCAGGTTTTGTCTGTGGATGTTATTAAAACAGCACTAACCAAACTACTTGGAGTTACAAGATGAAATGTGTCAAGTGTATTACTGCGGACGTCATGTTTTGCCTGTGGATGTTATTAAAACAGCACTAACCAAACTACTTGGAGTTACAAGATGAAATGTGTCAGGTGTATTACTGCGGATGTCAGGTTTTGTCTGTGGATGTTATTAAAACAGCACTAACCAAACTACTTGGAGTTACAAGATGAAATGTGTCAAGTGTATTACTGCGGACGTCAGGTTTTGTCTGTGGATGTTATTAAAACAGCACTAACCAAACTACTTGGAGTTACAAGATGAAATGTGTCAGGTGTATTACTGCGGATGTCAGGTTTTGTCTGTGGATGTTATTAAAACAGCACTAACCAAACTACTTGGAGTTACAAGATGAAATGTGTCAAGTGTATTACTGCGGACGTCAGGTTTTGTCTGTGGATGTTATTAAAACAGCACTAACCAAACTACTTGGAGTTACAAGATGAAATGTGTCAGGTGTATTACTGCGGACGTCAGGTTTTGTATGTGGATGTTATTAAAACAGCACTAACCAAACTACTTGGAGTTACAAGATGAAATGTGTCAGGTGTATTACTGCGGACGTCAGGTTTTGTCTGTGGATGTTGTTAAAACAGCACTAACCAAAGTAGGAGTGACAAGATGAAATGTGTCAGGTGTATTACTGCGGTTTTGTTCATTTATGTTAAATACTATTTAGTTTTCTTTCTCCAATCCTATTATGTCTTTGTCTCCTCATACACCCCTCCCCCGGGGACTACACGGAAATGATAACAAGGTATCCAAGGCGGAAAAAAACCCAACGTGAAGACACAAACTAAGATATTTATTACAAACTTCATATTTTTGGCAGACGTGGCAAACATTATTCGAGTTCGTGATATTTCTGATATTCAAGTGCGAACTTCAAAAACTCATTTATTTCCTGCTCCCCGAGGCCCGTTAATATATACTGTTCTTTATGAAATTGATTTCCGTAGAACTACGCGGAGTGTTTTATGTTTCTTCTAACCTCTCTTCGCGGCCGGGCCGACCCGCCCCGACTTACACAAAAATATAACACAGACATTATTACTGTCTGTAGAGAATTTTTTGTCGTATGCTTTTCGCATTGACATTGCTATCAGCAAATGTCCCGGTCAACGTACTGAAGGAGATACACAGGTCGGAAACACTATTTCTGACGGGGGCATGGCTTCTGATGAGCAGATCGCCTCCTATTGTAACGTTCTATATAGAGTTTTCTGTTGATCATCCCACTTCATAAAGCTTGACCTAGTATATGTGAAGTCTCTAACACTGCACTTCCCTGGGGCAGTGTCTGCTAGGTTACTTACCTTGACCTTTTAACTAACCTGGCAGTGTTGGAGAAGAGACAACAGATTCCATCATTCACTTTTTATTATTATTAAGGTGTTTGCTACTTTTCTTTGTAGCACGCCCCTTTCAACCATCTACCATATACATGGAGCTGTTGGTTATATCAGGACGCGTTTCATTTATTGTAATATGCTTTTGTTTGTATTTATTTTATACTATATTATCTCTAGTAGGTATTTTTACTTTTGTAGTTATAGTTCAATGTGGTTTTATTATCCAAAATTTGATATTGTCTAAACCAAAATATGATATTGTCTAAACTGGTATGTTTTTAATTTTCACTGGAGGGCTATTTGGTCAATCCGTATTTATCTGGGGGGAGTCTTTCGCCAGTGTAGACTACTGGCTCGCATCCTTATTTATTTTTTATATGTTAGCTTTTGTTTTTGTTATATAGTATTTTATTAACTTTTGTATTTCTGATGGGGTCTTAGTGCCTATGAGATTTTCTACACTCATTTCTACCTTGTGGTTACAACAGTATGTCTTAAAGTTTTGCCTCTGCAGGTCATATTTTTTGCACTCCACCAGAAAGTGTCTAATCATTCACTTTCCCGTTTCCGCTCCTTATGTAACCATGGAACCACCACTATAGCTGGTCCTCTTGGAGGAAGCCTGCACCACCCAGCTGTCTCATGCTCTTGTAGCAGTAGTTTCTGTAGCAGTGTGTTTTACGTGATGAGGTTGCACAACCTCACTATTGGTCACGAGTGTACGATATGTCTGAGGGAGCAGTAATCCAGTTCTTTCTGTGTCTCCTCAGCGACACACGGGGAAACTACACGAGACAGACTCCATCAGTTTACGACCGGGAATTTGACTGAATAACCTGAACGGCTCCTGCACATAAACCCTCTGTGGATGGAAAGGGGCGAAGCTCCCTGACCGGGTTGGAAGGAAAGTCCACTGACCCCCCAGCCTCGCAATGACGTGTCATTGGGCCAAAAGGGCTGGAAATCTCGAGTGTCGCTGGTTAGAGAAAAAAAATGGTTTTAAAAGAAGAAAAAAAACGGCGAATAATGAAACTTTGTCCAGAGGTCTTCTGTAGGAGAGATTAAAAAACGCACGTGGGAGTGACACGTAGTAGGAGAGAGAAAAAGAAAATAAGCTGTTTAGTATAACGAATTTAAAACAAACAAAAACAATTTGAACAATTTATGCATTCCGTCAAAGGCGGAAGATAATCATCATCATGTTAGATAATGTTTAGCTAGTTAAGGTAGTCTCATAACGGATACTGCTGTAGGGAAGTGAAGTGTTAGAGACTTTACTATACTAAGTCCAGTTTCGAGAGTTGGGGTGACCAGTTTTCTTTCGCTAACTTAAGAGCAAAGACAGCTGGGTAGACTGGAGCGTGACGCCACTGTGATTCGAACCCGATACCTTTGCCGCGAGAGACCAGCGCTCTAACCACTATGCCAATCGGTCGCTCATGCCAGATGAGCTATAAAGAAAATCAAAGACATAATCTTGAAAGAAATACGGAAAACGAGCAAAAATTCTCCGAACAAATCGCTTGAGAAATCATTTTCTGAATTTGTTTTATTTTGTTTTGTTTTTTAATTGCCCATTATTTGGTCGACTGTGTTTTCTAACAATCGGCCCAGTGAGAATCAAAGACGTTTTGATTGTACAGTATTGTAATAATTATCGACGAACTATTTTAACACCTTACTTGCTTCTGCCCCCCTACCCACCTCTTTTTTTCCCCTTCTAGTTTTGTTTCCTGTGATGTTTCCTGTTTCAATACACCGGGTCATGTTCAGCGTAGATCGCAGCCCCGAATAATGCATGCGAACGGCGTGATACCAGAACTGCAAACATAAAATTAGCCGCTGATGGAAACGCGATATTGCACGAATCTCCGAGAAAAACAACCAAAAGAAAGGAAAGATTCATAGCTACGTGTCCTCCCCCCTTCCTCGCTCTATCCCCCCCCCCCCCGCTCTGTTCTATCTTTCTTTCCCCTCTCCCCCCCCCCCTGTTTTTTTTTTTTTTTGTTTCTTTTTTTTCCCTAGAACGCGTATGAATGTCTGGCAAACCCAGGCACGCTGTTGACCACATTTTGAGAATACTTCGGCACTGGCTCACTACAAAGACAGCACGAAAGACACGGAAACGCCACAGCGCATGTGTTGCACAAGTGATTATGAACAGCAATAACAGTAACCTTTTGTCTTCTCAATATGGTGTTGTCTTAAGCTTAGGCCTTCCGATGTTAAGGGGATGTTGTCGTCAGCAAAGTAGAATTTCTGGTCACAGAATAAAACATTCTTGGGGCTGAACAAAGCATTCTCGCACACGATACCCACTCACGAACAATCAAGGCGCCAATCTGAATGGATTTATATCGTATTGTTGAGAATCATGCCGGACATTTATATAAATCAGTGGTTCTTGTTCAGCCTGGCGCCCCCTTGCGAAAGAGTGTCACTACCTAATGCCTTCCCCTCCAATATACGGTTGCCAGAGTTTTTGTATTATACATTTACTCATTCATTTTTCTTTGCGCTTCTTACCGAGCATAGAGCCAGAACTGTAGCTGATCCCTTATAGGAAGCTTGCACCAAGCATTGACGTGCTCTTGTACTATACAGGATGTCCAATATTTGAAGTGTGCCGAATGAGCATTTACTGAAACGCTTCTTTCGTGACTTTTGTATAAAAGTTATCCGAGCTCTAGCCAGTGAGAAAAGAAAATGTGACAAGAGGCATCAAAAACATCTGCCACCGGAAATGGAATTCAGTGAACTGTGACAAAACAGCTCAATGATCTGCTGTTTGCCGATGGCATTGTCTTTCTACCTAAAACCGGAACATGATGCTAGACGAAACGAGAATATTGCGGAGTGGTCACAGCCTCAGGATCTGAAAGCCCAAAGGAAAAAGGGAAACACCATCAGAGAAAAGTGCGACAAATTCTTGCCAGACTGCGCTTGAACAAATACCCTTTCAAGATGTAATCATTGATATATCTTGGCAGATTTTAAAAAGATGGAGTGATATCAAAGCAAGAATGCAGAAGAAAACAAAGAGGAGCTTATTGCATTGAGAAATAAATGGAAATAAAAAGAAATCAAGTCCATCACAAATATGAACTCTTATTTCAACAACAATTTTATTCTATGGTTATGAAATAGAGGAGGAGATAAAAAAACAACCAAGAATTTACAGGCTTTCATAAATGGTGCTTGTATATAATAAAAGGATTGAAATGGTCACCAGCTTGGAACTGATGGAAAGAAGTAGACAAATATCAATAGAATAATAGCTGACAAAAAGACTCGGCTTAGTGTCTGGCAGTCTCTGATGTGGCTCTTTGTCACGAGATGGATTTGGGCCGACCACTTCTCGATCTCTCTTTCACTCCGGGAGTACTCATTTTAAATTGTTGTACTGACTAATTGCGTGTTTTTCCTTGGTCAGCACTTTTTTATTTCTCTGCTATGTAGCAGATATTTTGTACTTTCATTCTTACACTCCTTTTAGTAATAATTCGTCTTGTCTATTTACCTGCCAATCCCTGCTGATATAGTAGACAGGTGATGCAATATTGAAACGGCAGTCATGTTGGTAAATTCTTACTTACTTACTTACTTACTTACTTACTTACTTAGTCGTTCCTCTTCTACCGTGAGGTGTAGAGGTTTGGAAGAGAGAGCTCCAGACTATCCTATCGGCTGTCTTCTTCCTGGCCTGGTTCCATTCTAGCCTCGGTCCTTCAAAGATTGTCTAATGTTGTCCTCCCAGCGGACTCTGGGTCGTCCTGGAGGTCTGGATCCCTGGCTCTTTGTTTCCCATGCTTGTCGTGGTAGCCGATCTTCTCCCATTCTGCAGACATGGCCAAACCATGTAAATTCTCGTGTACCAAACCTTGGCCGCGACAGATTAACACTAAAATTTCCCCAGCGTATTTGTTTGGTCGCTGATAAGCCAAGGGTGCGTCTTCGCCAAGGTGGTAAAGAGACGGGTTGTGTGTGCACAAGCGCCAGATAACGAGATTATTCGTCCGTGAGACACATTTTGGACAGGCATAAATGACATAATCGTTTCCTGTCCGACTTTCTCGAAGACGTTACTTTAAATGAAAGTAATAAGTTGTTACATCTGACACACATTGTCGTAACAGTTTACATATGTGTTGGTGAGTCTGCCTACCAGGCAATCAGATGTTTCATTACCATATATTGGAGAGGTGACCTCTGCAACATGCACATAATTTTTCCATGTCGGAAATAATTTTAAAATACCCCCACAGTACACGCATGTTTGAAAACGATTGGCGCTTTTGCTTAGCATCGTAACAAGCAAATGCGGGGGCAGACTTGCAATATAATCTGACAATTTTTGCAAGTCTAGTTCACTGAGAAATCGCTTGCCATAATACGACACCAGACTGCCAGAAGTTAGAATTCAGAATTCCATTTATCAGGCCGGACTTTTATTGGAATAGTTTGGAAGAACTTACACAGCCAAGAAAAAACTCTACCATTTTAATAAGGAACCGGAATCTGAGCAAACTGAAACACACGGAGTCATAGTGGGAATTAATGTTAAAGGTAACGACCCCCCAGAAAACGTGTAAAAAGGCATCTGCTAGTGCCTTAACTTTATTCATCTGAGCAAAAAGCCTGTGAGCCAGGATTGACGTAAGTTGTGCATTTTACATTTTATATTTTTCATTACTAACATGTGAACTAATATGTATTTATTGCCATGTGAATATTAATATGTGAAAATCGCTAGTGGACGTCCAAGTCATTTGGGGCTGGAAACCTCAGCGTATAGAATGATGATTTCATGAACCACCATTGCAAGGGCTTGTGACTGCTTTATTGCTAGTTTCTTACAGAGAACTAAAAGCATAGGTAGTCCCAAGTTCAGCAGGGTGTGAAAGATGAAAGAAATGATGTACATTCTAAGTATAATATTCACATTTTCAAACCAGTTTAAATGTGTATGTAAACATATTCACTTTAAAATTAATGAAAGTTTCAAACTGTTCAACAAGTGTAGATGTAAATGAAAACATATTCAATTTATATTATGAACACTTTTCAGTCAGTGGAGATGTAAATGTAAACATATTCTATCTGTACTATTAACCTTTTCATTTAAATGTAAAATAAAGATAAAGCTATTAAATTTAAATGTAAAGGAAGTTTTCTCTCGAGGGATTAAGTTTAATTCTCATCGAAGGTAAATTCTGAGGTAGATGGGATGGTGGAATAGAGAGAAGGGGACCCATAACTATGGGTTGGAAAATGCAATACTCAGGAGAGCGTTTTGTTTCTATTCTTTTACCATAGTTGTTGGTGGTACCAGTGAAGGTACTAATCTATGGAACAAAGTGAGGGTATATGTGGACTGACGTAGAACTAGTAACCATCATCAGAGGGTCGTAGAAACGCGGGACCAGCTTGGCAGTTACTCCTTGATCTTATTTGGAACGTGCTGCGTTTTTAATCTTGACCAGAGACGCGAGAACTCCAGTGACCTATCTGCACAGAACCAAACCATCAGCGGGAGCAGAACCTACCATTGGCAGATAAGTGAAACTTATAAGCTGCCACGTGAACTCATTTTAAAACTTTCATCCTATCTTAACAGTGATGACAACTTTCGGTTAAATCATTATTCAAATTTTCTGAAACCTTGTTAAAGCCTAAATTATTATTAAATTTGTTATTTGTAATTATACAAATTTAACTTCGATTTAATCATTTTAAATGTACTGCATGTTTGTCTCGGTCAATTTACTCAATACACTCTAAACAAAGCTATACCATAATTATAAGAATTCCACTGAGCAAATCAGGGTGGGGGCTTGACGAGCTGAAATTAATAATTGTTTAATTCTTATTAAAAGGCGGCGGACCGATATAAAGTTAACAATTGCCCTGCCAATGCAGCATTGTTCTTGACTTTGGAAATATCCTATGAATACTCCTTTGAGATAATAATAATAATAATAAATTCTTTAAGCACCAAACACGGCGCATAAGGCAGAAACCAGTGCTCTCCAGGTTGTTCGTTGTGACGCCACTCCTCTTAGCTCTTGCACATTATTTAGGCCCAACGTTCTTCCTTCTCTTATTATTGTTCTTCTGAGTGTTTCTTTTGGTCTTCCTTTTTTCCTCTTACCCTCAGGAACCCAAGTGAGCACCTGTAGTGGTATTCTGTTGTTTTGCATTCGTAGGACATGACCGATATATGACCATCGTCTTTTCCTTATATAGTCGGAGACATATTTCTGCCTAGAGTCTTCTCTTATTTGTCGATTAGTCTTGAATTCTTTCCAACTGATGTTCATGAGTTTTCTAAGACATTTGTTCTCGAATGTATTCAGCTTGTTCTCCAATGATTTTGTTATTTTCCAACTCTCACAGCCGTATGTTAACACTGAGATAACATTTGAATTAAACAGACGAAGCTTGGTATGTATATTCAATGATCGTAATTTCCAAATGTTAGATAATCTATTGAAGGCGCTAGCTGCCAAAGCAATTCTAGTATGGATTTCTCTTGTTGTGTCACCATCCTGAGTCATTTTACTGCCTAAATAATTGAAACTTTCAACTTTCTGTAGTTTTTTCCCCGTTCAAGATGATATCAAAGGTCTCGTTAGAAAAGTTCATAGCTTTAGTTTTAGAGGCATTTATTTGGAGACCTATTTTAACCGAGAGATGGCACAAATTATTTATTGCTTCTTGGGATTGTCTTGGTGTTGAACTTAAGAATGCTACATCATCTGCGAAATCCAGGTCCCCCAGGAATTTTCCATTTGTCCATTTTATACCTAATTGTTCATTGTGGGTATAGTTTCTCATAACCCAATCAATAGCTATTCCAAAAAGTAGTGGTGACATAATACAGCCTTGTTTCACCCCTGTTTCTACTGTAAACCATTCTGTATTCCCTTTATTTGTTCTAACACAACATCTTGCATTGTCATATAGCGCTTTGATTATATTCACATATTTTGTTGGAAAACCATAGATTGTAAGTATCTTCCACAATGATGGGCGGTGTAGACTATTAAAGGCTTTTTGAAAATCGACGAAGGTGATAATAAGTGGCGATTGCCTTTCCACTGATTCTTCTATAATTGTTCTTAGTGTGAATATTTGATCAATACATGATCGTTTCGGCCTGAAACCCGCTTGTTCTTCTCTGATCTTTTCGTCAGCATGCAATTTAAGTCTTTCTAACATCATGCAACATAATAATTTTCCAGGTACTGATAATAGAGATATACCACGCCAGTTATTACAGTCTGATAGATCACCTTTCTTCGGTAACTTTACAATAATACTGTCTTTCCATTGTTGTGGTGGTTGTTCTTCTCTCCATACTTCATTTATAATATCTAAAATTCTCAAGAGGTTGTTGTCATTAACTGCTTTAATCATTTCCCCTGAAATTTCGTCAACTCCAGCAGCTTAAAAATTTTTTAATCTTTTAACGGCTTGTTTGATCTCGTCCAGCGTGAATTCATCGCAAGTTATTGGCAAGGTGGTTGTGGATGTTTCATTATTAAAATCAGGTGTTACTGTTGGTGGTGGTCTGTTTAGCACCTCCATGAAGTGCTCAGCCCATCTCTTCATTTGTTCTTTTTCTGTTGGTATTAAATTCCCTAATTTACCTTTAACAGGTGTTTCCATAGCAGTAGGCTGGTGACATAGTTGTTTTGTAATTTGATAAAGGCACCTACTATTACCAGTTCTTGCAGCATTTTCAGCTTCTACGGCCAGTTCATTGATGAAATGTCTTTTATCTCTTCGAGTTTTTGTCTTCACTTCTTTATTTAACAAGTTATAAGTTAGTTTGCAAAATTCAACTGCATTATGTGTACTTGCCGCTAGTAGTTTAAGTTTTGCTGTTTTCCTTTCTTGTATTTTATCCCAAGTATCTTCTCTCATTCATTTTTTCTTTTTATGTACTAGGTATCCGGTGGTCGCTACTGCTGCTTCTGTCATTGCTGTTCTCAGTTGTTCCCATTTAGTATCGATTGTCTTGGTGGTGATATCGTTGTCAATTTTGCCTAAAGCATCGAAATAGTTGTTCATTTTGACATTATATTCCTCCTTTATATCATTTGATTGCAGTCTGTGTACATCTATTCTTCTATTTTTATTCTGTTGGTATAACTTCTTCAGTTTAATTCTCAGTTTAGCTATGCAGAGGTTATGATCGCTTCCGATCTCTGTACCTCTGTATGCTCTGACGTCTTGAACTGATGAGCGAAATTTTGCGCTTATGCAGAAGTGATCTATCTGGTTCTTAGTTCTGCCATCAGGTGAATTCCATGTTATCTTGTGGATATTCTTATGTGGAAAGATGGTGTCTGCCACAACGAGGTTTGATATTTCACAAAGTTCTAGAAGTCTTTCGCCATTTTGATTCATACAGCCTATGCCATGAGTACCGAGATATCTTTGTACTCCATCGTTGTTGTCACCTACTTTGGCGTTAAAATCGCCCATGACTGCTATTATGTCATGCTTGGGTATTGTGTTGATGGTACTTAGAAGTGCTTCATAGAAGTCATCTTTTGTGGTATCAAGAGCGTCGTTAGTTGGTGCATAACATTGAGATAGAAGCACCATTATCCTTGTGACGGTATTGCCTCCCCTGCTTTGCAGTAGTGGTCCAACAGTGGCCAAAACTCAAGCGTATCTAATATGGGCTTCAAAGGTGTCTACCTTCGCACAAGATTACTCTTGGCAGAGATGTAGATAGAAGGGTGATGACACTTCTATTACAAAGGGACTCTTCATAAGATATTCAGAATAAGCGAGAACAATACTGCTTTGGCTGAGTATGTTAACTCTATAATTCTGCCGCCGCTTTTGGGAAGGATTTAAGCACTTATTACTTTCAGCTCATTTAAGCCCCCACCCCTGATTTACTCAGTGGAATTCTATTATTTTAGTATAGCTCTGTTTAGAGTGTGTATAGTAAATTTGACTGAGACAAACATGCAGTAACTTTAAAATGATTAAATCGAAGTAAATTTGTAACATTACAAATAACAAAATTTAATAATCACTTTAGGTTTTAACAGTTGGAAAATAATTTGAATAGTTATGCATCAAGAAAAGTTATCATCATGGTCTTTAAGGAATGTGAAATGCTACAAGAAGTTCAAGTGGCAGCATATATTTGAACTTAGCTGTCAATGACGGTTTTGCTCCTTCTTATGGGTTGGTTCTTTTCACTCTGCTCAAGCTCGTCTCTGATCAAGGTTGTCGGGGGTAGCTCGTTTCCAAGAAATGTCAAGGAGAGTCTACCATGTTGGTCCTTCGTCTTAAAGCTTAGGTCACGGTTCCCTTCTTGTTCCAGAGATGGTACTTTCTGCTGGTACCACCAATAACTATGGTAAAGGAATAGAACGAAACGCTCTTCTGAGGATGGCGTTTTCCACCCCATAGTTATGGGTTCCTATCTTCCCATACCACCATCCCAATTACTTAGAATTTACCCTCGATGAGAATTAAATTTAATCCCTCGGGATAAAACTTCTTTTCCATTTAAATAGGATAGCTTTAGCTTTACATGACATTTAAATGAAAAGGCTAATAATACAGATAGAGTCTGTTTACATATACATCTCCACTGATTGAAAAGTGTTCACAATATAAATTGAATATGTTTTCATTTATAGTTACACTGATTGACAAGTTAGAAACTTCCATTACTTTAAAATGAATATTTTCACATAGACATTTACACTGGTTTAAGCTTGAAAACGTACATTAATTTTAAAGTGACTATGTTTATAGGGACATTTACACTGCTTTGAAAATGTAAGTATTATACTTAGAATGTACATCATTTCTTTCATCTTTCCCTCCCTGCTCCATAGGGAACCTGGAACTGCTTTATGCTTTTAGTTCTATTTACGAAACTAGCAATAAAGCAATCACCAGCCCGTGCAGTGGTGGTTCATGAATCATCATTCTATACACTGAGGTTGTTGGGGAGTTACTGTATTTATTATTTTCAACTCGCCCCAGTTTTCTTTTCCCTGTAATTTATTTTGTTCTTTAATTGTTATTAGGCGTTCGAGTTTACTAGTATTGGTTCTGGGTTTTATTATTTTGGTTGTTAGGAACAATCCGACCACCTTTACCTACCCTGTTTTTGCAGGGATGGGGGAGAAGCACGACCCAGATTATCGTGGAACCAATAAAATTTATTCTGGTAGCTAGAAGGTCAGAGGATTACCTAATATTACGTATTATTTCGCGCGTGAGAAAAAAATAAATTTGCGATTGGCTTGGTAAACACTGAGTCATCGGTTTGCTTATATGATTGGACGGGTTCAGATTTAATTTATGTGCAGGTATGAAAATAGATCATAGGTTGGTTGGAAGCGGTTTCAGATAAACAGACGCGAACGCGATGACTCACCGCGTCTGTTATTGCATCAGAATATTCTTACTATTTATTGAGCATCAAACATCTTTTATCGCTCACAAGTCCCAAGAATTTTTGCCGTGAAGAAGTGCCATTCTATATCGTCTGCTCAGTACGAGAAATTCGGTATTAATTGGCAGTCACGGCTTGGTGGAGAAGTGGGTAGTGGAGGTTATAGATAGACCTCAGTCTACCACGGACTTTGCCTTCTAAAGAGAAGGAGGCACGAGACATCGGCGTAATTTCAGAAACCTGGGTTCGCGCTTGTACCGGCGCCCAGTACGTCTGCAACACCGAAAGAAAGAAGTTCTCTTGCAGTGAGGGCACATACCTCAGCGGGAACGGGTTCTTTAAATCCGGAGCTCTTAGCTCGTTAAGGCACACCAAACAGGCACGTTGCCTGGTGCTTATAATACTGCCATAATAACGCAGTGGTCCTAAACCCGAACCGGGTTAACTCAGCAGGTTGAAGAATTGTCATCAGCAGTGAAACCATCTACATCACTTGGCAATTACCTCGCTATCTTATTATCAAGTCCTCATCATCAGTATTCGGGAAAGGAGAGAGGAAAACATACCTTTCCAAAATGCAAACGAGAAGAGGGGAGTGACGGAGAAGCAACTCATCAGATCCTCAGACGAAGGCGGTTGCGTCAGAGAGGCCCTGAACCGAGACAGAGGCGAAAGGAAGGAGTTTAGAGAGGAACAGTAGATTCAGATAGAAATCCTTAGAGGACAGCCTCTGAGTTAGCGCTGAAAAGTCAATTAGTGTAGCAGCGCTTGTGGTGTATTAGTCAATTGTGTAGGACAGCCTAGAGCGCTTTGAGACATTAGTTATTTAGTTAGACATCTTCAGTGGGATAGAGAGTTAGTAACTATAGTGTAGACAGGAGTGGTTGCTGTTACTGAGAGACCCCCACCAAGTATATTTAGTTACCCGTAGTTGTTTATGCAGGTGTGAAAGAGAGTGTAGATATTTTTATATGGTGTCTTTCATTTGATTTGTCTTTTTCCAGGTTGTGCGAACTCGCACTTTATTTATTTTTTCTGTGGTATTGATTCGGTGTTTTAATAAACTATAAAATGTATCAGTTTATCTTTAACTATACTGTACTTATATGCTTTATAGTTGTGTCTGTGGAATTTAGTGAAACCTTATCTCCTTTCTGGTAGTCAGAGGTGGTGAGACAGTAACTATTACATAAGTCACATATGGTGAGGGAGAGTCAATCTCGGTTCTCACCCTCGAAGCTATAAGTTTCATCCTTCCACATTCACTGTATTCTCATCTAAATCTATCTTCTCAGACTTTCTCATAACTAGTGTCTTGTCTCTGTACTCAGACAGACTCTAATTAAAGCCACTTCGTGACAAGCGGGGATCGTTCTCGGGATCATTTCTGGGATCTTGTGTATATTCATTGATTGGTTCTATATGAAGTTATCTGAGAATAGATTTTCTTTATAAAACCCCTAGACTCTGAGCTGTTTAAAACTGATCCAGTCAAAAGTATGTCCACTAGTTGCATTCATTATAGACTAGAGTAATTGTATTAAGGTTTTAGATGACACAGAGGTAATTGATGGCTAACCGTAATTTTTTTCTCTAACAGGAAGGTAATTCCAGGTTGTAGGGTAGCTACATTATATTTTTTCAGGTTACTAGTGGGTAACGGATTTTAGAGGTGGTATTTATCACTTAGACTAGGCGTTAGTCTAGAAATTTTGCTTGTGGTCGCAACAGCAGGGATAGGTGAATATTTGTCTTTTTTCCCCATCGGTTGTACTTGTGAGTGTAATTTTTTGAGTTCCAGGTAACATCGCCGATCTAGCTGAAGTGCATAGGATTGCACTTAAGGTAGCTGAGGAAATGGAGTACGAGGCTAGCGAGACTCAGTCCCTTCTAGAATATGCAGAGATCATGCAGAGGCAATATGAAGTAGACGGCCTTTTTGACAACCGTTTAGCCTTGGCATGGCCATGGAAAAAGGATGGAACGAGCGATGCCTTCATCCGAGAGTATGTAGAAGAAGCGCTGGAACAGGACCAGAAATCGGAAAAAAGAAGACAAGAATGGGAGAGAGAGCGACAAGAAAGAGCCAAGAAATGGGAGATGGGGCGACAAGAAAGTGCCAGACTACACCAAATCAGACTGACTGAACTGGAAAGCCAATTCCGCAGCGTGGGAAACGACGATGAATCTAACCCCTCTAGTTCTCAAGCTACGGCGCCTATAGTGGACAACTCCTCTGCAAATCTTGAGCCCGTAAAAGATAACTTGTCTGCTCAAATTGCGCCCCAGCTCCAGAAAATGGACTTTCCGTTGGAAGTGGACTC
The DNA here is from genome assembly GCA_024509875.1 of Oreohelix idahoensis. NCBI lineage: Eukaryota > Metazoa > Mollusca > Gastropoda > Stylommatophora > Oreohelicidae > Oreohelix > Oreohelix idahoensis. The sequence continues at coordinate 102,200 of JAMPIV010002900.1, forward strand.
GAAGCCCAAACAAGGAAAGGATTTATGTAAGGAAAGCAGCCCTTATGACTCTAGGAAGATGACGAAACGATCCCAGACGTGGAAACTGCACAACAGTGGGAATAATGCGAACAATCATTATAATTTGGATGGCTACCGATTCTCTGATGCTCGCGAGCGAGCACAACTTAATCGACACGAAACGTCGAGAAAAGGGTTTGAATTCCTAATAAGGCATGTTTCGCCAGCTCCCCAGCGGGACAGCGAAAAACGACAGGCAGAGGCGTATCCCTCCACCTCAACGATCGGAGGAAGGAGGTATTCCGCTCCTAACACATGGGGCAAGAAAGAGGCGCCTGCTAAAAGGGTTAAGGTTTCCAATTTGTTCCAAGGAACTTTGCAAAAAGACACCGAGAGCTTTATCTCGGATACTCCGCGATCAGACGGGATCTTAAACCTTCCAGTTCTTTGCTTACAGACTGCAGAGCCGTAACTCAGGAAGCAGATCTGTCATTGCAGGACACTTTCCAACTGACGCCATTAACTCCCACAGGGGAGGGCAAAGTTGATGATTTTGGTAGAACCAGGGTTTTAGACGGATGACTCCCTGGGACTCCACTTGAATCTCACGTACTTTTCAGGGCAGAAAACAGTGAGAAATGCGGCTTTCCGAAGTTGCAAGGAGCTATATTAGAGAGCTCTGTCCCTCTTCATGTTGGTAGGGGAAGAGCGAGCGCAGAACCACTGCCAGTGGCAGATATTTCCTATCTTTCTCAAAAGGTAGAAGCTATTGAGATCGGTTATGATTCAGTAGAAACCCAGCAAGCGATCGGAGACTCTATGCTAGAGGTACCAGAGATTTCTCATCTTCATCGCAGTATACCAGCGGTCTCAAACCCGCTGATGCGCAGCAACGTGGTCGCCAGTGCCAGGCCTCTACTGAGCAATTCGGTCATTTCAGTTGACTAAGCCAGAATTGTGTTTGGCAAGGCAAGGAAAGTTTCAGACCCGCCTTTAGACGGCACAGGTCTGAAGAGAGATCAACTCTTCCACCGAAGCATGGGAGTAGTAAAGGAGAGAAAGAAGAGGAAACATGTGCGCGTTTCTTCGGCCAACAAATGTCTCCAATTTCGACTTCCTTTTCAGCCATGCTTCGCCTTCAGGGAAGTACCTAGGTTTTATTTTTATATTTTTTTAAGTTCTTATGTCTCCTATCTAGCCTTCACTTTCTTTCTTTTCCTAACGAAGGCCTTGTGGCCGTAACGTAGACTACTTTCTTTGTCGTTTGTCCTCGTAAGACGAATCACCTTTTTTCGATTTTTTTTTCATACCCATCCAATTTCGGAACAGTGATTCTCGCTCGAGGGAAATTACAGTCGGCCGCAGGTATCTCGGGCCAGTTAAGTACAAGCCCTCCAACCGTAAACACACAGCGGATAGCATTATCGGACAGCAAGTAACCAGATAATTGCCTATTCAGTGGTCAGTGAGTTATGCGGGCGCCGTACATCAAAAATGTTACGGATACTTCTCCCGAAGAAACCATGGCGGAGCGAACTAGGTAAACAAGGCCAGGTATGAAGGGAAAGGAGGTATGTTATGGCTGATTGGCCCAGCCAACTGCCAGTCGCAGAGCGACTAAAAGACAGAGGGAAAGAAAGTTGATTTGTAGCCCTTCAGACCAGTACGGCAGAGGATTGGATACAAATAATGACCGCCATTAAAGAGAATAGGTTCTTTACGGGCATAGTGTCGCGAGAGGTTCAGATGTTATTAAAATTAAAGATATCCAGGACAAAAAGATGTATCAGATGATACCAGGATAGTGCCAGATAAAAGACTGGTCTTATAAGAAATACCCCCTTCTCTGAAAAGAGCAAGGGTGTATCGACAATCAAAGGTATGGTCAAGCTGTATAAACCTTCAAGTATGATGATAGTGTTTGGTCCTGAAGGTCTAAGTGCTACCTCTCAAGATCCTCCCTTGAATAATGATTATTATATTTTTATTGACTCTGCTAGGGGATCAATTAAGTAACCAAATATGTAATATATCCAACAACCAGAACCTTAACTCAAATTTAAATAATTAAGCAAGGCTGATTATATAAATATATTTACAATTTATTGATCCTATACCGTTTCTCTTTTCGGTTAGGAAAATGATAAAGAATTTTAAAGGTTTTTACAAAATAAAAATAAATACACATGGAATGTCATTTCCACAATACTTCAATATGATAAAGTTATATTTAAAATGTCAATTATTTATTTCACATATAGTTGTCACTTTCGCTGGACTGTGAAGTTTGTAATTTAGTTTAATAAAGTCCTTCATGAGTCATCACTCAAACTGTTTTTGTTATTTGTATTTTATTTGTTTGATAATAGTTCTGTATAGGCTGACCAGTGGAATTGTGTTTCCACTTATCTGGTAAAATGAGAAGCATCCAACTATAGCCAGGATCACTCGATGTCTGGATCTCCAGGCCGGGGAAAACAAGGTGTCTAGTTCTATGTAACTTGAGAACGTTTGCACCAGAGTCCCACAGAAGTAGATGTCTCGTACACTCTTGGTAGTTGCAGGATAAAACCCTCAGGCAATACACATAAGCACAGTGGGCTGATCACCTGCTTGCCAACCAATCTGATTACGGAAACAATGATAGATTGTTTGGTCTGTTTTTGTTCCACAAAGACGCCACCAGGCGTGGTGGAAACAGCGATAGATTGATCAATTTGTTGTTGCCCTAAGACGCCACTAGGCGTACTGGCCACATACTGCTTTGCCGGTTGATGGCTAAGGATGGAAGAAGAAGAGAAGAAGAATACACATAAGCTGTAACAGGCTGTTAATAGGTATCTAGGTCTGCTATGCAGATACAGTGGCAAAGTATTTGACAGCACACGTTTTCCCGCTCTCTTCTGTTCAGCTTGTATTTAAAAATCAGCCAAGTTCAAGGACTTTTATAGTACCGCACCCTCCCTCTCGGATGGCATGGGGTAAAAACGGCGTTAGGAATCTAAAATTGAAGTGATTTCTGCCTTCTTGTTCAATGTGCAAAATTTGTAATATTTATTATCTCTCTTAATTCTGGGCCGATTTTGATCATTTAAAGTTAGAATTATACCGTGAATTTATCTCTACCTTTCTATCTAATAATTGTTTTGTTAACAAAATGCGTTAACATCTATGCAGACTTTAACTAACGAAATTGGGGACTACCCTGATGTATAGATGTCATTTTAAACGGTTTTTCTCTATAATTGAACTAATATTCGAGGAAGTCTTTGCACCTACCTCTCAAGTAACATTCCCGTTGTTAAAATATATATATACCTTTCCGTTTAAACATCTTTAGTTCTTAAGAAATTAAATTCTTACTGTCATTTACACAAAATGAGCCTCTATGTTAAGCATAAAAGGTTTCATTATACACACCAGAAAAAGGAGCGTTTTCATTGGTTATTGTATCGGTCCGTTTTCCTATAGTATTGCGTGCGGTAAATATGACCGTGGTGTAAGACAGACCAACAAGACCATACCAAAGGACTGGGAGATTGCCATCATAACACCAATTTTCAAAAAGGGTGACAATCGACAGTGTGGAAACCATAGAGGCATATCCCTTCTCAGTGTCCCTGGTAAAATCTACTCTAGAATCCTAGAGCAGAGACTCCGATGCCTAGCTGAGCCACAACTGGATGAGGTCCAGTGCGGATTCCGAGCGAACCGATGTACTCAAGACCTAATCTTCACACTCAGACAGCTGAGTGAAAAGGCCCTTGAGTATAAGAGTGAGATCCATCTTTGTTTCATAGATCTGGAAAAGGCGTTTGACAGGGTCCCCTGGAGCAAACTTTGGGATTGTTTGGCAAGGCAGAACATTCCAGCACCTCTGATTCATGCTATACAGAGCTTCTACAAGTCTTGCAGAAATTATGTGAGGACAGCAAACCATAAGTCAGAAGAGTTCAGGACCACCACTGGTGTAAGACAAGGTGATATCCTGTCACCTTACCTTTTCATACTCCTCATGGACGATGTCATTAAGGCATGTAAGGAGAGAACAAGAAAGTATTTAGTGGGGTACTGGAAGATGATACAGGTATGTATTTCAGAGCTGGCATTTGCTGATGATGTTGCCCTGATTGCTAAATCAGAGGCACATCTCCAATCCAGCCTGCAAGTCTGGAAGGAAGAGCTGGAGAAGAGAGGGATGGTCATAAGCAGCTCTAAAACAAAATCCATGGTGATATCACGAAAAGAAAGAAGACATCAGATTAAGCTGGGAGAACAGGTCCTGGAGCAGGTCGACCACTTTAAATACCTCGGAGCTATTATAGACCGAAAGGGAGGCATCAAAGAAGAGTTGGCCACGCGAAAAGCAGCAGCTGGGAGACTTTTTCAGGCCATAAATCGAGGATTCCTCAGCAAGAGAGAGGTTGGGAAGAAAACGAAGATGGCTGTATACCGCTCCACCTATGTCCCATTCTTGACATATGGATGCGAGTCATGGGCAATGACTACAACCCACAAAAGCCAGATCCAAACCTCAGAAATGAGGTATCTGAGGAAGGTGGTTGAAGTAACAAGAAGAGACATGGTACGCAACCAGACGATACGTCAAGGCCTTAAATCCAACCCCCTGCAAACCCAAGTAGAACCGTCCCAACTAAGATGGTTTGGCCATGTCTGCAGAATGGGAGAAGATCGGCTACCACGACAAGCATGGGAAACAAAGAGCCAGGGATCCAGACCCCCAGGACGACCCAGAGTCCGCTGGGAGGACAACATTAGACAATCTTTGAAGGACCGAGGACTAGAATGGAACCAGGCCAGGAGGAAAACAGCCGATAGGATGGTCTGGTGCTCTCTCTTCCAAACCTCTACACCTCACGGTAGAAGGCTAACGACTAACTAAGTAGTAAGTAAGACAGACCAAATCACGACAGAGCTCCCCCATTTAAAAAGCCTGAACCACCTGGTGAAGCTTTCCTGTCTGTATTTACAATCACGGCATTACCCCAAAATGAGGTTCACTCTGCCTTACTGGTATCCTGGTTTCTTGCAGGTGGGTTACTTCAAATAGGCACTACTCAAGATATCTGCCTCAACCCTCTGCGATCCACGGATAATACCTCATGTTGTGTTAATAAACAGCACAGGTGCTGCTGCCTGTCAAATGCTGATTATCAATCAATATTCACCATTACTCTTCTCTGAGTCTGTCCAATGACAAGTCCAGAGGTGTTAGATGTTCCTCAAGGTTCCAATAGTTATGAGGATGTCATCTATAAAATTGGTGATAGCTGAGTTTCATAAGGGACCCAGTAATTTCCTCATCATCCTGGATAAAACACTCGGAGTATTCTTCAACCCAAAAAGCAACATATGGAGCTCATAGTGCCCCTCCGAAGTGCTCACAGCCAGCAATGGTCTGAGCTCAGGTTTGACTGGAATCTGGCAATGCCCTTATCTAGATTCACTAGTGACTCTGTTACTGTGATTATTTCCCAAATCCAGGCAGAGTCTATTTTCCCCAGAGGGTTTTCTCAGCTAAACCTCACTGGAGCGATAATATGATTCATATGGGGAAATGAATTTCCCTGTAGCATTTGCTATATAATATATATCTCTCAGTCCATATCCGTAACAATACTTCCACTGGACCGTGTAGGGCCGGTCAACTACCACTGTTATCGGTGCCCTCATAATGCTAATTTAATAGCCGTATGTTGAAGTGAGCTGAGCATTAGGCCAATTTCCCAATCTCCCACTTCCAGTTTTTCGGGGGTTGCCCCGCAGTTTCGCTTTCAAAGTTGGCTGCCTAACCATACTTCTATTTTTAGCCCGTTCCAAGAATTCCGAGCAATATTGTGTCGGCATGGGATGGGTTGTTTCCCCTCTCGGTACAAGACGGAGAGTTGCCATGGTCACTGGTTTACTGGAAGACTGGGTGTGAGAAGGTGCTGTCATATTCACGATGTCTACCTGTTCTTTTTTATTTTCAGGCCTGTTTTCACCGCAATGTGTTTCTAGGTCCTGTTGAGTTTCTCCACGTATGGAGTTTACCTTGCTACATTGTGCACAGGTGGTCACATACTGAAATATGTATTCAGCAATACCTGGCCAATAATGATGCACTGAGGTCCGTTGACAAGTGGTACCAATTTTCTTATGTCCACCATCTGAATCAACATGTGCTAGTTCCATAACCTTGTCCTAGTAAGAAGATGGCAGTACTAACTGGCTATGCCCATTGGGTCCTGCTCCAGCTTTCCTGTAAAGCAATCTATCATCCACATAAAATTGTCCTTTCTGTGGGAGGTTATGGCTGTTTGGCAATTTGCCAAAGCAAGGTTTTAATGTTTTATCTTTTGCTTGGGCCTGTTTCATCTTTTTCGGATGAATATTAAGTGGTATTCCCTCCTAGTTCCCAGGGGTTGACCTGACCTGGAGTGTTGCCATGATCACAGGTTTTATTGGGTTCCCTAAGAAGACATCTCCTTCCTAACACCAGCGGGTAATTAGGATCATCACACACTGCTGCGCTGATCACTCCTTCCACATAGCGAGTTCTGACATTTATCTTTGCTATAGGAAGTGTCATGGTGGCTGTTCCTTTTAATGCCCCTTGTATCTCCACTTTTTCTGTGGTGTATAGATCAGGGTTCACCAAGGAGGCACTCACAACTGAGTCATATTCCAATCCTGAATCATAAAGGCACTTGATCTTAGTGCCGTTACATGTTACTTCTTCACATGTGGGGGGATGATGGAGATCTACCTGACTTGCTGTCGGTTCCTTCCTGCCCTTTCCCACTGTTATCATACATGCAGCATGATATGGAGGGACTTTCCTACCACATTCCAGTGTATTGTGGTTGTTAATTTTACAAATTTTACACCACTTATCTCCCTGTCTGTAGGGTTTCTTATCTTGTACCTGAGGGTTCCTGTTTCTGTGATCAAATCTAGGTCTGTCATAATCTTGTTTGTATCTGTGTTGTTGGTCCCTATTATCAAACTCATTCTGGTTTGGGGTTGGCCTACTATTTTCTCCTTGCTTCTTCTTAATTCCTGCTATATCTTTCTGGGCTGCCTGATATCTCTCAGCAACTGTTAGAATCTCCCCCAATCTCTCTGCACCTTATTCCATAAGAAATTTTCTCATGTCTGGAGGCATAGACTCTCTTACTTGCTCCATCATGACCATTTCTTTCAGGTCTAGACATTTTCCAAGAGTAGTCCACTTCTCCAAGTAGGTTTCTAATCTTGCAGAGAATTGGTGGTAAGTTTCTCCAGACAGTAGCTTGGCAGTTCTGAATTTCTTCCTATAAAATTCTGAGTTCTTTTCATAACGGACTAACAATTCCTGCTTCAAGATGTCATAATCTTCTTGGTCTTCTCTTGCCAAGTTTTGCAAAAACTTCATAAGAGGCTCCTCTCGGCCCTTGTGATAACTTAAGGCTCCACTTCTCTTTCTCTAAGCCATAGTTAATAGCTAATCTCTCGTACCTACTTAAATAAGACTCAATATCATCTTCTTTCTCCACAAATGGATCCAAGTGAAAATTCATGGCTCAATTTGAGGCACCCTGACTTGCACTAGTGTCGGAGGTAGTTGGGCTACTTCCATTTACTGGAACGTTTTCTTGAAGTTCAAGCTCTTTCAGTCTCAACTCATGTTCCCTTTGCAATCTCTTTTCCTCTTTTTTCAGCCTCCATTTGCAATCTCTTATCTTCAGCCTCCATTTGCCTAGCCTCTCTATCAGCTTCTAGTTGTAATTTCTTAGCTTCAGCTTCCCTATCAGTTTCTAGTTTCTTAGCCTCAGATTCTATTTGCAATCTTTTAGTTTCAGCCTCCATTTGCCTAGCCTCCCTATCAGCTTCTATTTGTAATCTTCTTTCTGTTTCCAACCTCTTATCTTCTCTTTCAATAAACTTGTCACATTCTGTAGTGACATACTTAATAAGGTCCTCCCCACAATTTACAAACGTAATTACTATACCAACTTAATTAATATACAAACTCAATTAATATACAACCACTGTCAGCTCATCCAGTCACCAATATTTTGTTATGTACTCACTAATTTTACAATGAGTTATATTTTTATATTACTTTCTTTCTCTTATTTATCTTTATATTTATCTTTACTTTACTCCTACTTTTAATCTTACAACTAACTGTCTTAAAGTAAAGACCCCCAGGGTATTAAGTGAAATCCCGGAAGGAGACACCAGATGTCGCGAGAGGTTCAGATGTTATTAAAATGAAAGATATCCTGGACAAAAAGATGTATCAGATGATACCAGGATAGTGCCAGATAAGAGACTGGTCTTATAAGAAATACCCCCTTCTCTGAAAAGAGCAAGGGTGTATCGACAATCAAAGGTAGGGTCAAGCTGTATAAACCTTCAAGTATGATGTTAGTGTTTGGTCCTGAAGGTCTAAGTGCTACCTCTCAAGATCCTCCCTTGAATAATGATTATTATATTTTAATTGACTCTTCTAGGGGATTAATTAATTATATATGTAATATATTTATATAACAACCAGAACCTTAACTCAAATTAAATAATTAAGCAAGACTGATTTTATATATATTTACAATTTTATTGTTCCTATACCGTTTCTCTTTTCGGTTAGGAAAATGATAAATAATTTCAAAGGTTTTTACAAAATAAAAATAAATACACATGGAATGTCATTTCCACAATACTTCAATATGATAAAGTTATATTTATAATGCCAATTATTTATTTCACATATAGTTATCACTTTCGCTGTACTGTGAAGTTTGTAATTTAGTTTAATAAAGTCCTTCATGAGTCATTACTCAAACTGTTTTTGTTATTTGTATTTTATTGGTTTTATAATAGTTCTGGATAGGCTGACCAGTGGAATTGTGTTTCCACTTATCTGGTAAAATGATAAGCATCCAACTATAGCCAGTATCACACAATGTCTGGATCTCCAGGCCGGGGAAAACAGGGTGACTAGTTCTATGTAACTTGAGAACCTCTGCACCACAGAGTCCCACAGAAGTGAATGTCTCGTACACTCTTGGTAGTTGCAGGATAAAACCCTCAGGCAATACACATAAGCTGTAACAGGCTGTTAATATGTATCTAGGTCTGCTATGCAGATACAGTGGCAAAGTATTTGACAGCACACGTTTGCCGCTCTCTTCTGTTCAGCTTGTGTTTGAAAAAGTTGTGGCCCCAAATCAACCAAGTTCAAGGACTTTTATAGTACCGCACTCTCCCTCTGGGATGGCATGGGGTAAAAACGGCGTTAGGAATCTAAAATTGAAGTGATTTTGCCTTCTTGTTCAATGTGCAAAATTTTTAATATTTAATATCTCTCTTAATTCTGGGCCGATTTTGATCATTTAAAGTTAGACTTATACTGTGAATTTATCTCTACCTTTCTATCTAATAATGGTTTTGTTAGCAAAATGCATTTACATTTATGAAGACTTTAACTAGCGAAATTGGGGACTACCCTGATGTATAGATGTCAATTTAAACGATTTTACTCTATAATTGAACTACTATTCGAGGAAGTCTTTGCACCTACCTCTCATGTAACATTCCCGTTGTTGAAATATCTATATCTTTCCGTTTAAACATCTTTAGTCCTTAAGAAATTAAATAAATTCTTGCTATCATTTACACAAAATGGGCCTCTATGTTAAGCCTAAAAGGTCTCATTATGCACATTAGAGAATGGAGCGTTTTCATTGGTTATTGTATCGGTCTGTATTGTGAGGAGTTACTGTATTTATTATTTTCAACTCGCCCCAGTTTTCTTTTCCCTGTAATTTATTTTGTTCTTTAATTGTTATTAGGCGTTCGAGTTTACTAGTATTGGTTCTGGGTTATATTTTTTGGTTGTTGGGAACAATCCGACCACCTGCACCAACCCTGTTTTTGTAGGGATGGAGGAGAAGCACGACCCAGATTATCGTGGAACCAATAAAATTTATTCTGGTAGCTACAAAGTCAGATGATTACCTAATATTACGTATTATTTCGCGCGTGAGCAAAAATAAATTTGCGATTGGCTTGGTAAACATTGAGTCACCGGCTTGCTTATGATATGATTGGACGGGTTCAGATTTAATTTATGTGCAGGTATGAAAATAGGTCATAGGTTGGTTGGAAGCGGTTCCAGATAAACAGACGCGAACGCGATGACTCACCGCGTCTGTTATTGCATCAGAATATTCTTACTATTTATTGAGCATCAAAAATCTTTTATCGCTCACAAGTCCCAAGAATTTTTGCCGTGAAGAAGTGCCATTCTATATCGTCTGCTCGGTACGAGAAATTCGGTATTAATTGGCAGTCACGGCTTGGTGGAGAAGTGGGTGGTGGAGGTTATAGATAGACCTCAGTCTACCACGGACTTTGCCTTCTAAAGAGAAGGAGGCACGAGACATCGGCGTAATTTCAGAAACCCGGGTTCGCGCTTGTACCGGCGCCCAGTACGTCTGCAACACCGAAAGAAAGAAGTTCTCTTGCAGTGAGGGCACATACCTCAGCGGGAACGGGTTCTTTAAATCCGGAGCTCTTAGCTCGTTAAGGCACACCAAAAGGCACGTTGCCTGGTGCTTATTATACTGCCATAATAACGCAGTGGTCCTAAACCCGAACCGGTTTAACTCAGCAGGTTGAAGAATTGTCATCAGCAGTGAAACCATCTACATCACTTGGCAATTACCTCGCTATCTTATTATCATGCCCTCATCATCCGTATTCGGGAAAGGAGAGAGGGAAAACATACCTTTCAAAAATGCAAATGAGAAGAGGGGAGTGACGGAGAAGCAACTCATCAGATCCTCAGACGAAGGCGGTTGCGTCAGAGAGGCCCTGAACCGAGGCAGAGGTGAAAGGAAGCAGTTTAGAGAGGAACAGTAGATTCAGATAGAAATCCTTAGAGGACAGCCTCTGAGTTAGCGCTGAAAAGTCAATTAGTGTAGCAGCGCTTGTGGTGTATTAGTCAATTGTGTAGGACAGCCAAGAGCGCTTTGAGACATTAGTTATTAGACATCTTCAGTGGGATAGAGAGTTAGTTAGTAACTATAGTGTAGACAGGAGTGGTGGCTCTTACTGAGAGACCCCCACCAATTATATTTAGTTACCCGTAGTTGTTTATGCAGGTGTGAAAGAGAGTGTAGATTTTTTTATATGGTGTCTTTCATTTGATTTGTCTTCTTCCAGGTTGTGCGAACTCGCACTTTATTTATTTTTTCTGTGGTATTGATTCGGTGTTTTAATAAACTATAAAATATATCAGTTTATCTTTAACTATACTGTACTTATATGCTTTATAGTTGTGTCTGTGGAATTTAGTGAAACCTTATCTCCTTTCTGGTAGTCAGAGGTGGTGAGACAGTAACTATTACATAAGTCACAAGTGGCGAGGGAGAGTCAATCTCGGTTCTCATCATCGAAGCTATAAGTCTCATCCTTCCACATTCACTGTATTCTCATCTAAATCTATCTTCTCTGACTTTCTCATAACTAGGGTCTTGTCTCTGTACTCAGACAGACTCTAATTAAAGCCACTTCGAGACAGGTTGCCAGCCTCTTTCCTCAGTCCCGGTTTCCTTATTTAAAATGTTAGAGATTTCCGGGGCTATATTGTAAGTCCTGATAAATACTCCAATAAAAGGTGTCCGGTATTTTAAGAAGGAATTCTGAATTCTAATTCTTCACTGTAGCAGTCTGGTGTCTTGGCGAGCGATTTCTCAAGTGAAATAGCTTGAGAAAATGATCAGATTATAATCCCTGCCTTCCCACGCTTTCGTTTATCATGGAGTTAAATAAACGCTCCAATCATATTCAAACAGGTCGGGTTATGGGGTAATTTCAAAATATTCCGACATCGGATAATTTTGAACGTAAGGCAGAGGTCAACTCTCCCATATATAGTAATTAGATGTCCGATGCCCTTGTGTACAAACTTACAAACACACCGGTAACCGTATATGACCATGTGTTCGAGATGTAGCAATCTTACTTTTATCTAAAGTAATCTTGTCATCCATGTCTTATCGGTGATTAAGCCAATAGCGCTGGCCGATGTACGTGTTAATCTGCCGCGCCTATAGCCAACAAATCTGGGCAACGCCAAGCAAATGTGATTATTATCACCTACAGGGAGTGTCGAATGATTCGACAATACTCATATATCTGCCACTTAGCAGAAAAATAACAAAGAAAGAAAGTGCGACAATTGAGAGCAAATAATAAAAATCAGTACCACAAATGTACCGATACTGCCGGAGTGAAACAAAGATCGATAGGGGCCGCCCCGTTTTATCACAATCCTTCTATCTACCACTCTGCCAAGAGTAATCTTGTGCGAAGGTAGACACCTTTGAAGGCCCATATTAGATACTCTTGAGTTTTGGTTATTGTTGGACCACTACTGCAAAGCAGTGGAGGTAATACGTGACACTCTTTTCAAAGTCCGTATTATGCCGCATCATGGTTGTAGGTTACTGAAAAGTCTTTATCATCAAGATAAGTTTATGAGAAATCCTAGACCGTAGTTCCTACTACATACCAAGTTAAATCATTTTTCTTTGGCCAAAACAGTCTTTGACTTTTCTGCGTGAAGAATATTTGGGATTCGCAACCGCTTTTCGTGTCCAGACTTGTCGGCATTTAGCTCAGTGTATTTACTATCCACAGGAAATAGATTACTAACCCAGATGGGAACTTTTAGTTTACTTTGCTTGACGGCTTCAGGATGAGATCAGAATATTCCAAGTCAGAATCTGGGCTGATCTTTGCTTCTTTTATTGCCTGTTGTTTGCAAACTTAGAAATTGAAAATGCTCATGGAAATAACGTTTACGTTTACAAGATTTAGCTTGGTAATGAAGCAAGTGGTTTAATTCCGTTTGCCTTAAATAAGCGCGGTTTGTTTACTTGTAATTTGGTGTTAACATTATTAGATTTTTCTCAAAGCTGTTAACAAATACTCAACTTCAAGGTGCCTTTTTTCTACATCCTAACCAAATATTGTTTTTTTTTTCCTTCTGTTTGAGTGTTTGCTTGTCGCTGATCACCTTATACATTACCACCATTTCTCATTCACCGCATTCTAAAAGTGAAAAACTTTCCTTGGAGCAGCAGGGCTAAAGTTGGGAACCACTAGTTTTAAATGGAACGTGTTTTACACTGTACAGTGACGGATCTACATTTTGGGAACCCTGGAGCTTGAACTCTTGGATTGGTCCCTTTAATGAAAAAAAAAAAGTGTTGGGGGGTGGGAAAGAAACGTATAATAGGCATTTTGGGGCCTTAAAGCCCCTTTGGACTGGGGAGGGGGGGTGCGGGGGGGGGGGCTGAAGCTCAAGCTTCGTTAGCTTCATTGTGGATCCGCCACTTACGCTATACATGTTAAGTTGTCCCGCAGCAATGTAAACATTAAAAAGGAAGATTAGCAGAACTCAGATGAAAAAAGAGAACAGGATGACCGGAAGAAAGAGAAAAAGAAGTGAAAGAAGAAGTAGAAAACAGAGAAGTGGAGGTTGCCGACTCAAGAAATAAACGAATCAAAAATACATCGTAAAAGACTCAAAGGAGACAATGAACATAATGACGAAAAAAAAAATAAGATTGAAACAAATGCGGAGGAAACGAGATCGAAAGCGACGAGACAGAAAAATAACACATTTTGCAGTGACACGTACAGCTGTAACAGACAAGTGAAATATCAGCACGGTAATAGACATGTTCAAGAGGCAGGCTTGGCGTTTTTTTGCTGCACTGGAAAATGAAAGGTTTTGATTGGTTAATTCGACATTCAATTCTAGTAGAACAAATGTTTTCTTAAGTTTGTCCGTGCTGCACTTTATTTGTTGGTCCCGCCAAAAAACATATGTTGCCGAGTGGCGGTTACTTGTTACAGAGCGAAGCCAGCCGTATAATTATGGTTTGGCATGTGTGGAGTGTGATGTCCCGTAGATATCATCATCATCATCACCACCACCATTGTTCATTTCGCTCCCTACGAGCGTGAAGCCACAACTGCAGCTTCCCACCTTACAGGAAGCCCGTATAAAGCATTCACATGCTCTTGCAACAGTGGTTTCTGTAGGGATTTGTTTTACATGAGAGGGTTGCCACCTCCTGTACACTAGGGTGACCATTTTTTTTCCTTTAAAGGAGAACATTTTCAGATTTTTTGACTAAAAAGGAGGACATTGTTTTAAGAAAAGAAGGACACATTAATTTCACTAATTTAATACATATATGTAAAGAGTCATATTAAAATAACAAGAAATACTTCAACGAAATAAAACAATTTTTAAAAATCTTCATAAAAATGCATGTTTTAATAATTTTTCTATCAAGCATTATTTTTCTCAATATCACTTAACATTCAGTCTTTAACATTGTACTTTTCACTTGACATTATTTTTCTCAGTAAGTCTGAATTTCCAACTAAATACTCATGGAACTCTCTGTACAAGAAACATTATTATAATTGTATTGAACTTGTAATGTTCCTTTAATATATTGTAGTGGTGTTGATGGTATTGTATGATGGTGTTATTACTACATGTACATTGTATGAGGCCAGCTGTGAAGGCTCCTGAAATAAAATGTAGTTGAGAATTGTCAGAAGGCCTTTCTTGCTACCACTACGACCTCACACTTAATTTTTTTTTTCTTAATGAATGTGGCTACGTAAAGTGTCTAGGGTAATGATGTGTAATGTGGTGTGTTAGTTATAAATACACCCACAGATATTTAAGAAGACTAATAAGATTAACAAGTGTTAAAATACACTGAACTAACTCACGTGTATAAAATTTTTGATATAATTATATTACATTTATTGGTTCTGGATCAAGTTTTATGTGACCAGAACTTGTTTTAAAAGAAGGATTTAAAATTTATGAAAAGTATGCATGGAATGTTACATAATAAATTCAAGAGTGTACATATTTAAGTACTAGACTAGTTAGTTTTATTAAAATGTTCGAGTAGTCATCTCTTGGGAGGATAGTTACTGTTTGTGCTGTTGGGGTGGCCTCATCACACCTGTCTATATTGACTACACAGTGTCCAGAAAAAGGTGGGAATTTTTATGGGGATATTAGTCACTACCAATAGTTGGTGAATGTCCAGCAGACCAGAGGCTCACTCATCTTTTTGTAGCTCTGGTGCTGAAAACTTGCGGTCCCACCTCTCCGTGCTGGCGGGCAATAATGGTGGTCTCTGTCACAAGAACTGCACAGATACACTCGAGTAAAGTCACCCACCGAATAGACTCTGCTTTGTTGTCGATAGAAACTCACAGCTCTGCAATCAAAGTATGGGCTATGTGTCAAAATCTATTCTATACCCACGTCTGGACACCACACTGACACAACAACCACATCATACAGACAGGTCAGATCTCTCTGACCAAACAGCACAGTTACCATGGTGGGTTTACATCAGATAGATCCTCCCAGACTATAGATTCTGAAAAATATTTATTAGTTGTCGGCCCTAAAAGAAGATAGGTAATCTGTTTCAACGCTTGATATATCTTGCATAATCCTTGCTGTAGTTTATGTACCTTGTTGGTCCCTAGACCCTGACTTGGGCGGGGGGTCTAGAGCAACTCCCTACTTGTTTGTAAGGCTAGATTTTGATATGGCAGTATCAAATCACTCGAACATGAAACAATATTCAAAATATATAAAGAAATAATTTCAATCTTACCAGATTATGAATACATAACACAGAATTGCTAGCAAAACTCAGCTGAGCTGCTGGCTATAGTATGGCGTCCCTAAATTTATTCACTGTCTTTCATATGGGAAAACACCACACTTTAAAATCTGTGTCTAACACTGAACAATTATTGAAGAATGACCCCAAATGCGCTCTGAGCGCTAATGATATGATTGTCTGTGGCCAATCACTGCCGAGGTTTATTTTTAATTTCAAATTTCTACACTAAAGTCATTTCAGTCATGCTTCAGTCAAGTATGGATGGTTATCTGTTAGTCTGTCCGTCTCTACTTGTGTTTCTAAAAAAAAATGTGCTTGATTTTTGAAGCAACCTTTCTCTCCCCTTAAAATTTTGTCGTAAAAAGTTATATTTAGACACAGCTACCGCTCAAAAACCCTCTCCTCCATAATAAGTAACTTTGAACACCTGTTCCCAAGGTCGTGTTTTTGTGTGCAAATTGTGACACTTTTAGATTCAATATAGTCTAGCGATGATGTGAACTACACTGTCTTTTGTCATTATCTTCAATATTATCTATCCGTTTGTAAAATTAAGAACATATTAGTTCACTGCTCAGAATAGGCCATCCGGCCAGCTAATTTTTATATTCCTAACATTAATATTAAGAAAAATTACTTTTTAAATTTTTGTAATATTCCTAACATCTGCGTTTTAGCCGCTGAATTCAAATCAAGGCTTGGTATCGCAAAACGTCCAATTCCGTACCTCGTGTCAATTTGGGGGACTTGAATTTTTTTACTTTCATCCATTTCCCCCCCAATTGCGTCTCTTTAGCCTTTCCAGTCATATTTTTTTCCTTTTTGATCCTCCGTTCCCCTCCGGTCTAGCAAGTCAAATTTATAGAGGATGATGACCCGCGGTCTAGGCGATCATGTACATCAGCAGCTTACGCATTATGTTTTTTTATCCTTAAATGTTATCTTTGGAGTATTTTACCGTTGTATCTCTGTCAATTTCACTACACATCTCCCCACTTGAAAACATGCCTATGGCAAGTTCCAAAACCAGCGATACACATAGGTAAAATTACTCCTCACGTCTGCCACTACTCTAATTTTGATCACAGGGGTGCCGACTGAGGAAATCTGCACCGACATTCAATTTGCCTGGGATATATTGGATACTGAACTGATACGGTTGAAGCAATAAAGACCACCTCAGCAATCTTGCGTTTTCATGCTTAGCCTGAGACAAGAACACGAGAGGCTGATGATCCGTCTCCACCACAAAAGTCCTACCATACAGATAGATTTGAAACTTTTTTATTGCCCAGATTAATGCTAAACATTCTTTTTCGCTTGTGGAGTATCCTTGTTCCGCCTTATTCAATTTGCGGCTTGCATAAGCGACTGGTTTAAGTTCCCCATCAGGTGAAGATGATCTTTGCAACAAAGCCCCTCCTAGTCCTACATTACTTGCATCGGTTCTTAAGACAAAGTCCTGTGTCAAATCAGGCAGTTTGAGAATAGGCTTGCTAGTGAGTTTTTCTTTTAACTCTTGGAACGCTAGTTCACATTGTGCAGTCCAAATAATTTTATCTGGAAGTCCCTTGCGAGTCAGATCAGTCAGAGGAGCACAAATAGCGTTAAAATTCTTGATGTATTTCTGATAAAATCCGCATAACGACACGAATGATCGCACGTCCTTCTTTGTTTGCGGCCTAGGTGCTCTCTGCAGTTTTTCCAAGTTCTTAGGATCAGGGGTCATATTACCCTGATATACAGTGTGCCCCAAGAATTCCAACTCTTTGCATCCAATACAACATTTTGTTGGCCTAGCAGTTAAGTTCGCCTCCCGAAGTCTATCAAACAACATCTCCAGAGCTTCAATGTGTTCTTCAAATGTCTCTGTGGCGACGAGAATATCATCCATGAAATTTGTGATACATGGGTTATTCAGGGGGTCCAACAATTTTCGCATCATCCTTGAAAACACACTCGGAGCATTTTTCAGTCCGAATGGTAGCATATTGAATTCATAATGTCCATCCGAAGTGCTAAAAGCCAAATAAGGTCTCACTTCAGGCTTCACTGGGATCTGGTAATAGCCTTTACTAAGATCCACTTTTGAAAAGTATTTTGCCTTGTTCAGTCTGGCAAATAGCTGTTTTGTGTCTGGTAATGGATCCACTTGTCCTTCTGTGACAGCATTCAGTTTCCTGTAATCTATGCACAGTCTGTGTTCCCCAGACGGTTTTCAACAAAACGACACTAGAACTAAAAGATGATTCACTGTGCGAAATAATCCCCTCCTTCAACAAATACTCTATTTCTTCCTTCAATGCCTTCTCCTTCGCGAACGGAATAGAATAGGCTCTCATACAGATTGGGTTTGAGTCTACCAGTTTCATGTCATACTGTAGCAAATTTGTATGGCCTGGTTTATCTGTTAATACATCTGTATGTTCCTCCAGAACCTGTTGAACTCTCTCCCTCTGATTTTTAGTCAGGTGCTTACTGACTTTTACCTGTGCTGCGGTTTCACAAGGATGTAATGGGTATTCATGTGAGGTGAGTGGTTCCTTTTGCATCTGGGTTGCAATAGCTAAGGTCAATAAGGGGGTGCTTTCCTGGAGTGGTCTGTCCAGATACTTCTTTAGCAGGTTTACATGATAAACTTTTTCCTTCCCCTTTTTGTCAATTTTATAGTTTGTTCTAGACACCTTCTCTAGAACCGTATATGGACCTTGCCAACCAATTTGTAATTTATTCTGGCTTCCCGGTAGTAGAAGCAGCACCTTCTCTCCGACTGCCAGTTCCCTGTCCTTTGCCTTCCTATTAAAATATGCTGCATGTTTCTTCCTGGCTTGTTTCAAATTATCATTGGCCAGTTTCCATCCAGCTTTCAAACGAGTGGTCAGTTCGTTCACGTATTGATACGATGAGGTAACAGTCTCTTCCGCCTTCTCATCTGTCCAGGTCCTTAATAGCGCCTCTAATGGACCTTTTATTGGCCTCCCAAATAGCAGAGTTGCGGGAGCCATCCCGGTTGAACTATGTGGTACCTCCCGGTACGCAAACAATGCGGCGGGCAGGAATTGATCCCACAGATCCGGTTTTTCGTGTGCCAGCTTTCTCAGGATAGAAATGAGAGTCCCGTTGAACCTCTCTACCTGGCCGTTCCCTTGTGGATGGTACGGACTACAATGAAAGTGTCTGGCTTGAAATAGCTTAAAAACTTCTTCCGTTAGTTTCCCCTTGAACTGAGATCCATTATCCGTCAAGATTTGATGCGGGAATCCTAATCGGGTAAATATTGTAAGTAGTGCCTCTGCTACATGTTTTGAATCAATTGATGGCAGGGCTACCGCCTCTCCCCACATAGAACAAGTGTCCACCAGAGTAAGGATGTAACTGTTCCTCCTCTTGGTCCGAGTGAGAGGTCCTACAATATCCACTGCAACCCTCTCAAAAGGTGTTCCCACTATGGGCATTTCCCCTAGAGTTGCAGGAGCAGTCCAGTGCTTTGGAGCTACCCTTTGACATTCTGGGCAGGATTTGACATATCTTTTTATATCCTCCGTTATCCCTGGCCAGAAGTAATGACAAGCTATACGCTGTCCTGTGGCGCTGATCCCCATGTGACCACTGAAGGGGATTGCATGTCCGAGTTCCATCACTTTCTCTCTATATGCAATGGGAAGAACCAGCTGGTTGTGACCATTTGTTCCAGTTCCGGCCTTCCTGTATAAGAGTTTGTTCTTCATGAAATATTCCCCCTTGCTCGGAGGTGTGTGGCATTTGGGCAATTTTTTAAAACAGGGCTTGAGTGTCCTATCCTCAGCCTGCGCCTTCCTCATCTCCTCTGGATGAGCATTTATAGGTTCACCTTCTTCCTCCTTCTTCTGTGACCTGGTCTGCACTGTCGCCATGATCACAGGTTTCTCGGGATTCCCCAAGAAGACGTATCTACACCCCAATATCAGAGGGTAGATTGGTTCATCTATCACTGCTGCTCTGATTTCTCCTTCCACATAGCGAGTTTTCACCGTTATCCTTGCGATGGGAAGTGTCATGAGTGGTATGTCCTTAGTCGCCCCTTGTATTTCCACTGTTTCTGTGGTATACTGACTTGGGTCCACTAGGCTAGACTTCACAACTGAATCATAATCCAAACCTGTATCATAAAGGCACCTTATGGTGACCCCATTACAAATAACATCCTCACAAACTGGGGGGTGATAAGGTTCCTGTTGTCCCTTAGGATTAACCTTTAATCTTTGCGTCCCCGACTTCATTGCAGCAATGTTTGAAGGTTTCCTTCTACAAAATTCGGTGTTATGGTTATCCTTCTTGCACCATTTGCACCATCTTTTTCCTTGGTTCAACGGTTTTCTTTCATTGAACTTTTGGTCATTGAACTGTGAGTTTCTGTCGCGATAGTCATTTCTTGGCCGCTCAAAATTTGTCCTACCCTTATTTCCCTGCTCTCTATTATCAAATTTATTAAATTGCTGTGGAGCTTTAAAATTGTCTATGTGCTTCTTCTTAGCACCACTTACCTCTGCCTGAGCTGCCTGATACCTCTCAGCAACATTTAAAATTTCCCCCAACTTCTCTGCACCTTGTTCCATGAGAAATTTTCTCATGTCTGGAGCCATGGACTCTCTCAATTGCTCAATCATGATCATTTCTTTAAGATCTTGGGTCTCCCCAGAGCCGTCCATTTCTCCAAATAGGTTTCTAGTCTGGCAGAGAATTGGTGGTATGTCTCCCCAGACAACAGTTTGGCATTTCTAAATCTCTTACGATAAAATTCACCATTCTTCTCGTACCTTAATAACAAAGCCTGCTTTAACATGTCATAATTGTCTTGGTCTTCCCTGTTCATTTTGGCAAATACTTCATAAGAAGCACCCCTCAATCCCTGTGATAGCTTTAAACTCCACCTCTCTCTCTCTAACCCATATGTAGTAGCTAATAACTCAAAACGTCCTAGGTACCCCTCTATGTCATGTCATCGTCTTTTTCAACAAAATGGTCTAAATGAAACCCCATAGCTGAGTTTGAGGCTCCCATACTGGGCGTAGCATCTGAGGCAAAAGGGCTGGCACCATTTTCAGGGGCCGGGCCTTGTAATTCCAGCTCCCTTAGTCGTAATTCGTGCTCCCTCTGCAACCTTCTATCTTCAGCCTCCCTTTCGGCAGTCAACCTTTTTTCCTCTGCCTCCCTTTCGGCCTTTTTATCTTCTGCCTCCCTTTCGGCCTTTTTATCTTCTGCCTCCCTTTGCTGTCGTTTTTTTTCTTCTGCCTCAATCTGCAGCCTCTTAATGTCTCTATCAGCCTCTAACCTCTTCTCTTCAGCTAACCTCCTTTCTTCCCGTTCAATATATTTATCACATTCAGCCGTTACGTATTGAATTAAAATTTGACCATCCATTCCCATCTCCTTCGCCGTGAGCACAGCAGCTGATCGGAACTTTGCTAGCTCAGCCATACTTTTCAGACAATATAATAATATACAAGCTAAATCTCTAACCAGTAAATACACTAAGTAATTCTTATGACTATTATCTAACTAACCAGTTAACTACTTAATTATTACTGGCTGTGAAGATTCACCAACTTTTATCTGCAGGGACACTTTTAATTTTAAAGGAAATTTTACAATTTATTTCCCTACTTTTATTTCTCCCACCAGGAGATCTTAATATTAATATTGGCTAATTATCCCTGGACAAGACCCCAATTTATGTAGTGGTGTTGATGGTATTGTATGATGGTGTTATTACTACATGTACATTGTATGAGGCCAGCTGTGAAGGCTCCTGAGATAAAATGTAGTTGAGAATTGTCAGAAGGCCTTTCTTGCTACCACTACGACCTCACACTTAATTTTTTTTTTCTTAATGAATGTGGCTACGTAAAGTGTCTAGGGTAATGATGTGTAATGTGGTGTGTTAGTTATAAATACACCCACAGATATTTAAGAAGACTAATAAGATTAACAAGTGTTAAAATACACTGAACTAACTCACGTGTATAAAATTTTTGATATAATTATATTACATTTATTGGTTCTGGATCAAGTTTTATGTGACCAGAACTTGTTTTAAAAGAAGGATTTAAAATTTATGAAAAGTATGCATGGAATGTTACATAATAAATTCAAGAGTGTACATATTTAAGTACTAGACTAGTTAGTTTTATTAAAATGTTCGAGTAGTCATCTCTTTGGGAGGATAGTTACTGTTTGTGCTGTTGGGGTGGCCTCATCACACCTGTCTATATTGACTACACAGTGTCCAGAAAAAGGTGGGAATTTTTATGGGGATATTAGTCACTACCAATAGTTGGTGAATGTCCAGCAGACCAGAGGCTCACTCATCTTTTTGTAGCTCTGGTGCTGAAAACTTGCGGTCCCACCTCTCCGTGCTGGCGGGCAATAATGGTGGTCTATGTCACAAGAACTGCACAGATACACTCGAGTAAAGTCACCCACCGAATAGACTCTGCTTTGTTGTCGATAGAAACTCACAGCTCTGCAATCAAAGTATGGGCTATGTGTCAAAATCTATTCTATACCCACGTCTGGACACCACACTGACACAACAACCACATCATACAGACAGGTCAGATCTCTCTGACCAAACAGCACAGTTACCATGGTGGGTTTACATCAGATAGATCCTCCCAGACTATAGATTCTGAAAAAATATTTATTAGTTGTCGGCCCTAAAAGAAGATAGGTAATCTGTTTCAACGCTTGATATATCTTGCATAATCCTTGCTGTAGTTTATGTACCTTGTTGGTCCCTAGACCCTGACTTGGGCGGGGGGTCTAGAGCAACTCCCTACTTGTTTGTAAGGCTAGATTTTGATATGGCAGTATCAAATCACTCGAACATGAAACAATATTCAAAATATATAAAGAAATAATTTCAATCTTACCAGATTATGAATACATAACACAGAATTGCTAGCAAAACTCAGCTGAGCTGCTGGCTATAGTATGGCGTCCCTAAATTTATTCACTGTCTTTCATATGGGAAAACACCACACTTTAAAATCTGTGTCTAACACTGAACAATTATTGAAGAATGACCCCACTTTCGCGTCTGAGCGCTAATGATATGATTGTCTGTGGCCAATCACTGCCTAGTTGTACTTTAAATTTCAAATTTCTACACTAAAGTCATTTCAGTCATGCTTCAGTCAAGTATGGATGGTTATCTGTTAGTCTGTCCGTCTCTACTTGTGTTTCTAAAAAAAAATGTGCTTGATTTTTGAAGCAACCTTTCTCTCCCCTTAAAATTTTGTCGTAAAAAGTTATATTTAGACACAGCTACCGCTCAAAAACCCTCTCCTCCATAATAAGTAACTTTGAACACCTGTTCCCAAGGTCGTGTTTTGTGTGCAAATAACGACACTTTTAGATTCAATATAGTCTAGCGATGATGTGAACTACACTGTCTTTTGTCATTATCTTCAATATTATCTATCCGTTTGTAAAATTAAGAACATATTAGTTCACTGCTCAGAATAGGCCATCCGGCCAGCTAATTTTTATATTCCTAACATTAATATTAAGAAAAATTACTTTTTAATTTTTTGTAATATTCCTAACATCTGCGTTTTAGCCGCTGAATTCAAATCAAGGCTTGGTATCGCAAAACGTCCAATTCCGTACCTCGTGTCAATTTGGGGGACTTGAATTTTTTTACTTTCATCCATTTCCCCCCCCCCAATTGCGTCTCTTTAGCCTTGCTACGCAATCTTTCCAGTCATATTTTTTCCTTTTTGATCCTCCGTTCCCCTCCTGTCTAGCAAGGCAAAATTTATAGAGGATGATGACCCGCGGTCTAGGCGATCATGTACATCAGCAGCTTACGCATTATGTTTTTTATCCTTAAATGTTATCTTTGGAGTATTTTACCGTTGTATCTCTGTCAATTTCACTACATATATTCAACAGTGAATCGGTTTCTGTCCTTTTTCCACTGACTTTCCATTAAAGAAAAAAGTCTTTCTAAAGGTTTGACCCATGCCTCAAGGTATTCGATACAATTGCCAAACTTTGTTTTCCTCTAAAAACTTATCACATTATAGTCCTTTTTTGCTTTTCTTTAAAGCAAAGATTGTACTTTCGTGGGCACAAACTCTTTACTCATCCTGAGTTTAAAAATATCTATTACATTTTTAACATAGTTAAAAACTTCCACAGTAGAGTTGCACTCTCTTTCTAATTTTTCTATGTTGGTGAGGAAAATACCCATTAGAGAATACACTTGTAGAAGATATAATTCAGTCATCTCACTTTCAAAAGCCTTTTGACTGCAGTTGGAAGTTTGTCCTGTGAAAGGAAAAATAATTTCAAAGCAGGATACATTTCTATCATTCTCCCATTGCCAGGGAAGAGTGACAACCACCTAGTCTTGCTGTGGGACAACAGCTGTTTCTCCTCAATTTCCACAAATTCACAATATTCTTTCAGAGCCTCAATACGAATACGAAAATATTGGTATATTTTACAAATCATGTGTTCAATGTCTATATCCATTTTTTTTCAGTTGCGTTATGCACACAGTTATTTAAAATGTGTGCATGACAGCCAACTCCAGCTAATAATTTTTTTTGCAAGGAAGACTTCAATTTAGCAAACACATTGTTGCCTCCTTCATATCTGTGGACACTTCCAAACATGGTGTTGCAATTGTCTCCAGAAAATGCTATGCATTTTTCTGTCAGCCCATATTTATTCAGTGTTTCGAATATGTATTGTGAAATTGTTTCAGCAGTTTCATTAGTTTTATTATCCACTTCAATCAACTTTGATTGCATTCCACCTGCTTTCCAATCGAAGTATTGAATAATAATGGGGAACATTTTTATTGATCCGTGGTTGCTGCCATCAGATGAAATAGCAACACAAGCAATATTTTCGTTTATGGCTTTCAAAACCATCTTTACAGTGTTTTGCTATAATGGATGTAACAATAGCCTCAGGTCCTTGCGCAAGAAAACTATTTGGATATTTCTGAGTCATGAAGTCAACCTGGCCAGATTTTACAAGTTTCGATTCTTTCTGAAATTTCTTTTTTTCGCATTAAAATAAAAGAAATTCGATTTTCTTTATTTTTCTAATTTTGTAAAAGCCGGACATATCGCAGTTTTAAAAAGCCGACAGGGCGCTAAATTTTGATGTAAAAGCCGGACAAATCCGGATGTATGGTAACCCTGCTGTACACAGCCTTTTAGTAGCCTTGTACGACATGCCTGAGGGAGCAGTAAACTTATTCTTTATAAAGTATGTCTCATAACCACCCCGGGGGCAACATGGGGCATGTGCATGCTTGGTGCAGGTTTCCTGCAAGTGGACCAGCTGCAGTGGTGGCTCGCTGCTCCATAAAGAAAATGATAATCTGACATAATCAGGTCTGTTACCGCCTGGAGGTTACCTGTGACTGGGGTCTATTACCGCCTGGAGGTTACCTGTGACTGGGGTCTATTACCGCCTGGAGGTTACCTGTGACTGGGGTCTATTACCGCCTGGAGGTTACCTGTGACTGGGGTCTATTACCGCCTGGAGGTTACCTGTGACTGGGCGCAGCTAGCAGTATAATATCGTTTGGTATGAGTGAACCAGCTGCAAGTGGTGGTATGAGTGAACCAGCTGCAAGTGGTGGTATGAGTGGACCAGCTGCAAGTGGTGGTAGGAGTGTACCAGTTGCAGTAGTGGCCCGCTGCTCTATAAAGCGCGAAAAATAAAATGATGATGATGAGTGGAGGGTGAAATAAACTACGTTAGTTGGTTCCAAGTCCACTGAAAATTCACCAAGGGAAAAGTTTTTCCCCGATCACATCTAAAAATTAAGCATAGTTTTTCATAACCCACATTTTTGTTTCAAAACTTGCTCAGTTTTCTTTAGCACAGCTTTCCCACATCTCCATTCACATTGTTTAAATCATCCACAATTTCATCATCAAATCTATCCGATCCACTAACAGAACTGCTAATTCTCCAAGGAAATAATGGCATCCGGCAGAAATCCAAAATTTAAGTAGGAAAATTTACCAGCAACATTCCTGCCCTTTGTCTTTCTTCCTGTATCCTGATACTCGCTCACGCGATCAAAACGTAAACAATTAACCTGCATTTTTGCAGTATGTCAGACGGGCCCTGCTTGCCCAATTCCCAACCCTGTTAAAATAAAGTTCTTACGTGAAATAAACTTCCTGTCACGTGCCATCAGCTCAGGGTCTTTCCATTTCTTCTTCATTCCTTTCACGTCTGTTTCCAGTTCTCTTCTACGAGTGTTGTTGGGTCGCCCTCTTCATCTTTTACCCTGGGAATTCCAGAACAAGGACTTCCTTCTAATACTATCAACGGGTTATCTCAGTGTGTGTCCTATTCATGGCCAGAGTCTTCTTCTCATCTCATGTTCCACTGGTACTTGTCTGATTCGTGTCATCAGTTCTATGTTAGTGATCTTGTCATATCACATCAGTCCTATTCTACGCAAGCGTTTATAGATTGGTGAGTTAGGTGAAAGACAGAGTCACGATAAGCCCATGTGGTTTCCTTGGTTCACACTCCCACCATTGCCCCGCCTACTTTGTGAAGCGAAAAAAAAAACGGTCAGTGCATTCATTCCTTTATTAAATCTCACGAAATGCCAGTTGTGACGACAGCTGTACTCAGAAAAAAAAAACATATTTTGGCATTCACTCAGTGCATGCACAAGACAATTGCGTGACCACATTTCCCTAGAGCTCACAGATTTTCTATGAGTTGCCAGATATGGACGTTAAATTGTATAGTATTCCATTGTTCTATGTTAATTAATCCTTTTTTTTTACAGTTGTTGATCAGCATTGTGGCTGTCTCTCGTACGTGCACATTTATATGTCGCTGTAAACTTTGTAATAACGGAAATAAAATGATATTCTGTAACTTAGGACCAGACCACCAGGTCTTATATATTTGGACTTGCGCCCTAGTATAACCGACAGACCTTATGTCTAATCTGAACGGGGTACGCCTCGCCAAAATGAGGCAAAAGTTTATTATTTAAAGTTAGTAGTTATTTATTTATTTATTATTAATTTTTTTTTAGATGTTGGCTGGTGTATTCATTTTCCAGGCAATAACCAATAAGAAGAGAATTGATGTCAAGAGGCATCAATGCCGCACTCCAGTTTTTATCCTTTAGGAACTTCAGGGAAAAGAAATAAATTTCAAGAATAATGTTGAGTGATTTATTGAGCAATCAAATTATTCATATGTAAGGTTACATAACACTTCATGTTCTTTAATGTTTCAGGGAAACATCAAAAGATATATATGGCATTTCATATTCTTTGAAATATGAGGAAACATCAAGAGATAGATACAACATTTCATATTCTTTAAAGTGTGAGGGAAACATCGAGAGATAGATACAACATTTCGTGTTCGTTAAAGTGTGAAGGAAACATCAAAAAAGGTGTATACAATATTTCATTTTCTTTAAAGTGTGAGGGAAACTAAAGTGTGAGAAAAACATCAAGTGGTAGATACAACCTTTCGTGTCCGTTAAAGTGTGAAGGAAACATCAAAAAGTATATTCGTATTGTTTAAAATGTGAAGGAAACATCAAGTGGTAGATATAACATTTCATATTCTTGAAAGTGCTAGGAAAACATGAAGCGTCAGATACAACATTTCATATTATTTGCAGTGTGCGGGAAACATCAAGACGCGAATACAGTGTTCTGTCGTCGCCATTAATGCACGAGACACGCATTGTTTGAGATTCATTATTCCCAGTCTTCAATACACAGACAATACTTGATTTGATCTGATCTTTATCTAAGAGCCACCTTTCTCGCTTCATTAATTTTTTTTTTTTTTTTGGTAAGAATAAAGGGAACTTTGTCCTCGTGCAGGAAATTCATAACGGCATGATTTGAGTAGTTTAATGTATTTTTTAAAATCCTTTGAACTAGCACATCACTGGAAACGTTGAGCTGAATAGTTCTTATACCTTTGATCATGACGTTATTGGTATAATGCGAGTAATGAACCAACGATGCTGATCCATTCACATCACATAGATTATAGCAGCGTTTTGTGGTTGTCTGGAGATGCAATAATCTTCGCTTACATCTGAACGTCGTTGACAACAAACCGGACATGTGAATATTCTTAACGAAATAGAAAATAAATATAGTTCCATAGCAAATACTACCGAAGGAGAGTGAAGTGTTAGAGAGTTAACAGTACTACGCCACAGCTTTATGAGGTGGAGGGACCAGTTCTATTCTTCGCTGCCTATGCCTTCCCTAACTCAAGCGCAGAGTCAGGTACCCCAGACTGGAGCGTGACGCAACTGAGCATGGAACCCGGTAACTTTACCTTGACACAACAAACTGTAAAGTACATTTCGGCTTCGCCAAAGAAAGATTTTGTTATGACTTATGATGGTTATTATTATTCAGTCATCAGTCAATACCCTTTAGCTCTACGAGGAGCATAGGCCTTCAACAAACACATGCCAAACTTTCCTGTCCTGTGCCATCTGCTCAAGTTCTTTCCATGTTTTCCTCATCATTTTCACCTATGTTTCCAGTTCTCTTCTCCATGTGTTTTTTGGTCTACCTCTGTCTCTCTTTCCCTGTGGATTCCAGAACAAGGACTGCCTTGTAATGCTATCAACAGGTTTCCACAATGTGTGTCCTATCCATCGCCAGCGTCTTCTTCTCAACTCTTGTTCCACTGGCACTTGTCTGGTTTTTGTCATCAATTCCACATTTGTGACTTTGTCATACCATTTCAGTCCTTCTATTCTACGCAATCACCCGTTTATAAAAGTCTGTAGCTTTTTAGTGGTTGTTTTTGTTGCTCTCCATGTCTCAGAGCCGTACAATAGGACTGACTTGACATCTGAGTTGAAGATTCTTATTTTCGTGTTGGGCTTGATTTCGCTTGACCTCCATATGTTTCCAAATGCAATGAAAGCGCCTCTTGCTTTTTGTATTCTTATTTTGATATCATTGTCTGTCCCTCCAACTTTGTCTATATTACTACCAAGATATGTGTACGATTCTACATCCTTTAGTGGTGTTTCTTCAAGTTCAACCTTGTTGTCATTTCTTGCATTTATTCTCATAATCTTTGTCTTTTCCCTGTGTATTTTCAGGCCCACTTGTTGCGACCTTGTTATTATTATTGCATAGCTAGAATGAGGCGAGCGAGTAATCTTAGTATCGATGTTGAAACAGCGGTTGATGAGATGCTGCAAGAATTGTTATAAGGAAAATACAGTAGAACTCCATTTATCCGAACCCCAATTATCCGAACATCCAATTATCCGAACACTTTTTCCAGAAAAAAAAAAAATCAGATGCCACAGTCACGTTAGACTAAAATTCTGAATCTTTTGATGCGGCAAACTTCAAATGTGTGCGAACAATTTGTAGAGAATGGGATGGCTAATGGTCGGTCGCTTACGTACAGGAAGTCAGTTAGATCATAAAGTCAGTTAATATCTGGTTTAAAAATACAGTGTACGTGTGCGTTCTAGGTAGAACACTGGCTAAACAGACAGTTCAACTTAAAATAATTGTGTCTGCTACTACAGCAGAATAATTTTGGCGTACAAGTATTTCTCTGTGCGATATGGCATCTTCCAGTAGGCCTAAAGCATATAAAAGGAACCGCAATGTTTTGTCAATTGAAACGAAAACAGAATTTATCAAGAGACTAGGACAAGGTGAAACTGTGTCTTCACTTGCGAGGATTTTCAATGTTGGGAAAGCTACCGTCTCTGACATTAAAAGTAACAAGGATAAAATTATGAGTTTTGCATCGAAATTTGATAGTGAAAATGGGTCGAAGAAACGTAAAACCATGAGAAATGCGAAAGATGTGAAATTGGAAGAGGCTTTGTATATATGGTTTGTGCAAAGAAGAAGCAAAGGGGAACCTATCTCTGGTTCTCTGTTGTGTGAAAAGGCACTTCAGTTCAACAATCAACTTGACGGTCCTCCTGACTTTAAGGCTAGCCAGGAATGGTTAAGAAACTTTAAATCTCGTCATGGCATACGAGAATTGGAGATTCAAGGGGAATCTTTATCTAGCGATGCAACTGCCGCTAAAAATTTTATAGAAACATTCTTGGCTTTTTTGGAAGAAGAAGGTTATTCACTCGAGGATGTGTATAATGCCGATGAGACTGGCTTATACTGGAAATCATTGCCTCAAAAATCACTTGCATCTCAGCGCGAAGCAGCTGCCCCTGGGTTTAAAAAGTGCAAAGAGAGAGTAACAATTTTGGTAGCCGCGAATGCCAGTGGAAGTCATCGTTTACCGGTGCTAATGATCGGCAAAGCCAAAAAACCACGTTGTTTAAAGAATGTGACATGTCTCCCATTGTGTTACAAAGCACAGAAGAGTGCTTGGATGAATAGTGAAATATTTCTTGATTGGTATACAAATCAGTTCATCCCAAATGTGAAGAGGTTGGGAGAACAAGAAAAGAAAACTGGAAAAGTAATTCTTCTACTGGACAATGCACCATCTCATCCAGAGACGGATACATTGAATGCAGTTGATGCAAATTTTAAAGTAATTTTTCTGCCTCCCAATGTAACAGCACTGATTCAACCAATGGATCAGGGTGTTATAGCAAAGCTTAAAAAGATGTACAAGAAGGAAGTCCTGCGTCGTTTATTGTTGGCTGAAGATGAAGAAAGTGTGGTGGCGTTTTCCAAAAAGCTTAATCTCAAAGACTGCTGCTATATGTTAGCTGATGCTTGGACCACCCTGTCACAAGATAATCTCAACAAGGCTTGGAGTAGATTGCTTGGGAAAAAAGGAGGAAATGAAACTACTGCAGTGGACACAAATGATGATTGTATAAATGAAGTTGTGGAACTGTTTCAAGCAATGCCCGGATTTTCGGACTGTGACAAAGATGATGCACACATGTGGCTAGAAGATGATAATGATTCTGGTTTTCAGTTTTTGAATGACGAAGAAATTTTGTCTTTTGTGCAAGAAGAAAACCAAATACATGTAGTGACCGATGATGAAGACACCTCAGAAGTACATGATGTACTTGTAGATTATGAAGAAAAAACCAAAACGTCGACCAAGTCCTGAAGAGGCCTTTATAGCACTAGAAACTGCGATGGCTTGGTACGAGCAAGAAGATGACAGCTGTCCTACACAGCTTCTGCTGTTGAAGAGAATGCGGGACTTAGCAGCCAAAAGGAGACTATCCAGTTTGGTGCAAAAGAGGATTCCTCATTATTTTAAATAGTGGGCTACATCTGTGCAAGTACATATATACGTAAGTTGCGCCTGGTTTTGAATCGTTTGTAATGTTATTTTGAAAACATTTCTCTTTCTTAACAAAAATAATTAATATAAGAAGTACATGCACTGCAGTGTAATAAAAGATTTTGGTGATACAGTGATCTAATACAGTGTGGGTATTATTATTACAGTACAAGTAAATATGTTTTATAGTGTATTTTCCTTGTGATGGTTAATTATTTTTAGAAATTTGTGTACATGTACTCGATACATTATGTAATCCAATTATCCGAACATTTGATTATCCGAACGATGCTCGGTCCCATGGGGTTCGGATAAATGGAGTTCTACTGTATCACTGACAAGCTGCAAACTTTTTTAGTAAAATAGCATCTATGTCACACAGATGCGAGTTGTAGGGAGATACTAGCAGTTTCAAATTTATCAATCGTAGTTAATGGGTGGTGGGATAGGGAAGTCTACAACTCG
The DNA here is from genome assembly GCA_024509875.1 of Oreohelix idahoensis. Classification (NCBI taxonomy): domain Eukaryota; kingdom Metazoa; phylum Mollusca; class Gastropoda; order Stylommatophora; family Oreohelicidae; genus Oreohelix; species Oreohelix idahoensis. The sequence continues at coordinate 133,687 of JAMPIV010002900.1, forward strand.
ACAAATATTTTCACATCCTTAATGGACGTGGTCGGAAGATGTTTCATTTCCACCTTCTTTTTGCTGAATGTCATCAAATAAGCCCTTATCTTTATTTGAAATAACACTGTGCGTGAGGGAAATTCTCCGTTTATTTATCTACCCACAATGCAAGGAATTGTTCCATTTTTTTTTCCACAGTGAAATCTCTGGTGTAACATACATTAGATGCACAGAGTTTTGTTGTGTTATGTACCGATTCTTTTATTACCCCAGCATTGGCCATTATCGTTCAAACAGAGGCAAACGCTAAATTGGACTCGCTACAAACATTAGCACGCGTTTCACCAGCTTTGTAAAATGTTAGTGTCTAAACGTATAGATTTTCATGTCTAAACTTATAGATTTTCCGGCCCTTTAACCGGATTTTGCGTAGGGTTTCCATCTTCATTTTTACGAGCAGAGTTGGTTTTACTTTTTTTTTAAAGCACAAAATAAACAGAAATCAAAACACGTGAAAATAAAGCTAGCAAGCAACTGCATGAAACATGTAACTGGAGACCAGAGCCGGGCGACTGGCAGGCGGCGCGACACGATGCCGAAAAAAAATTCTGATTTTTTTCCCGTAGACGTAAAAGTGAATTGTCGTAAAACGAAGCGTTCGTAAAATTATATATATATATATATATATATATATATATATATATATATATATATATATATATATATATATATATATATATATATATATATATATATATATATATATATATATATATATATATATATATATACTGTTCAAAAAAAGAAACGCATAGCTATCCGAGGGCGCGTTTTTATGAGTTTGTAAGTAAAATTTGGTGCTAGGGTATATAAAAACCAGCCTTAAATGTTCTTTACAGTGTCAAATGCACGTGTTGACCTGAATTGCGTTCGTTTTTGTAATCGTTACAACGCAGTGGTCAATAGTGTTTATGACGCAATTTTTGACCACAGCTCATGTTGCGCGCACGTGAAAGCAACAAAATTTGGGGTGAACACTATTCACTGACAACGCAACTGAAACCCTATAAAAGGATAACGCTACACACACAAAAATTCAGTTCATTTTCAAGCAGACATTTATAGCGTCTCTATCGATAAATTTAAGGAACATTGCTATTGGCCGACTGCATGCAGGCGAAAGTCAAAGTCAGGTTGCCAGGCATCTAAACGTGCATCAGAGTACCATCAGTCGACTTTGGCACCGGTTCCAAGCCACTGGTTCAGTTGAAGACTGGCATCGCAGTGGACGACCCAGAGTGACAACAGCATCGGAGGATCGCTTTATTCGGCTTCGTCACCTCAGAGACAGGTTTACAACAGCTTCCTCAACTGCTCAGTCATTGCCTGCAGGACGTCATGTGTCTGATCAAACTGTCCGGAATAGACTGCATGACCTGTCCTTACGCGCCGCCATCGCCAAAATCGACTTCTTTGGACCAACCAGCATCGTCCCTGGACAGCTGACAATCAACGGAGACGTGTCTGGTTTAGTGACGAATCTTTCTTTTTGTTGCAGCGTCATGATAGACGGCATAGGGTCTACCGTAGGCGAAATGAACGTTTTGCCCAAAATTGCGTTGATGAAGCTCCGCCGCACGGTGGTGGAGGTGCAATGGTGTGGGGGAATGATCAGTTACAACGGAAGGAGTCAATTGATGCACATTGAAGGAGGCTTGAATGCGCAACGATACGTCAGTGAAATTCTTCGACCCCATGTCCTTCCCCTTTTGGCTACCCAAAGGTCTGTGTTTCAACAGGACAACGCCAGACCCCATTGTGCACGGTTGACCACGCAGTTCCTGACTGCCAACAACATTTTCACCCTTCCCTGGCCATCCCTGTCTCCAGACATGAGTCCGATTGAGCACCTGTGGGATGAGCTGCATAGACGTGTTTGTCGCCGAGACGTTGCTCCAGCCAATCGTCGTGATCTGTTCCAGGCACTCCAGGAAGAGTGGGCAGCCATCCCACAAACGCACATCAAAAGTCTGATCGCATCCATGCCCAGGAGATGCCAGTCGCTGATCGATGCAAGAGGAGGCCACACACCATACTAACGGGAAAGCCCGTAAGCCAAAAAACTCTCGTGACCCAGATGCAAAACAACTGTCAATTGATTGGTTGAACCCTAAGGTATTCTTGTGTGTAATTTGAACAATTAACTCATTAAATTAAAAAAGTTATTGAATGTCAAAATTATGGCTATGTGTGTGCCTTCAGCAGCTATGCGTTTCTTTTTTTGAGCAGTATATATATATATATATATATATATATATATATATATATATATATATATATATATATATATATATATATATATATATATATATGTGGGGGCAAGCGTTTCGTTTCGTTGCCCTCGTCAAGAGCGCTGGCGGTCGCTGTCTCGAGAGACTGCGCGTGGTGATCCCGGTACGACCGGGCCCTCCCAGTTCATCGGTTAGCGAGGCAGTAGTTTAGCTCCTGTGTCCGTAAATCGCAGCCTTCGGTCGTGATGTTAGCAAGCAGTCGCATCTCCGTATCGTGGCTCGACAACAGTCTCGAAAAACGGCCCCGCTGTCGCAACGAGTCGTGGGCCGGCAGTCAGTAATCTGGTGTCGCTTTCGGCCAGTCCTGTCCGACTAGTCGGCAGGCGGCCAGTGGTTCTCGCAAGAATAAAATCGCCGGGGCCGCCGGGATCCGCTCTGCACAGAGCGCTGTCTCCCTCCCCGCGCGACGCGAGCGACGAAATGCTCTGTTCAGTCAGACAGTTATCTGGTTGATCCTGCCAGTAGTCATATGCTTGTCTCAAAGATTAAGCCATGCATGTCTAAGTTCACACTGTCTCACGGTGAAACCGCGAATGGCTCATTAAATCAGTCGAGGTTCCTTAGATGACACGATCCTACTTGGATAACTGTGGCAATTCTAGAGCTAATACATGCTTACCAAGCTCCGACCCTCGCGGAAAGAGCGCTTTTATTAGTTCAAAACCAATCGTCGTTGCCCTTCGCGGGGCGCGGCGTTCCCATTGGTGACTCTGGATAACTTTGTGCTGATCGCATGGCCTCACGTGCCGGCGACGCATCTTTCAAATGTCTGCCCTATCAAATGTCGATGGTACGTGACATGCCTACCATGTTTGTAACGGGTAACGGGGAATCAGGGTTCGATTCCGGAGAGGGAGCATGAGAAACGGCTACCACATCCAAGGAAGGCAGCAGGCGCGCAACTTACCCACTCCCGGCACGGGGAGGTAGTGACGAAAAATAACAATACGGGACTCTTTCGAGGCCCCGTAATTGGAATGAGTACACTTTAAACCCTTTAACGAGGATCTATTGGAGGGCAAGTCTGGTGCCAGCAGCCGCGGTAATTCCAGCTCCAATAGCGTATATTAAAGTTGTTGCAGTTAAATTCTTTTCGCTTTCAGAGACAGCCACTATATCAAATCTATCATCTCACGTGTGTGGAAATTCTATTACCTTTCACTAACTCTCACTGAGTCTATCACCTATTCAAACCTATTCAGAAGGGACCAACCCTAGTCTCGGGGCACAGCGGATTGATCAACCGCTTGCTTGTCACATTGATTACGGAAACAACAATTAATATTCTGTTGTACCAATAAACGCCTTTAGGCGTAACGGAACAACGGATAATTTCTTGTTGCCCTAAGACGCCGCAAGGCGTAATGGCCACTGACTGCTTGGTCGGTCTTTGGCTAAGGACGGAAGAAGAAGAAGAAGATATATATATATATATATATATATATATATATATATATATATATATATATATATATATATATATATATATATATATATATATATATATATATATATACTGCTCAAAAAAAGTTAAAGGCCACTTTCAATTTTTAGGTCATTTCAACTATGCTGTTTTTTTTTTAAACCTGAACACTCAGTCAAAAAAGTTTTGCTGCATTTTGTTGCATGCTTAAACAATGTTTGTTAATCTGACAATAAATCAAATCTGTGTTACGTGTGTGTACCTCCAAGGTCAATCAAATGCACGTGGTGGAAAGGGAAATAATGCATGTTTGAAAATGCTTCCTATGGCAAAGCCTGTTGATAACATTGCTTAAATTTGCTTTTCACGTGCAAGTCGTGACTATAGTGAACCCATTTCACCCACTTTTCGGAAGGAACGGGCAATGGGTATGTTTGTAACATTTGCATTTGATTGACCTTGGAGGTACACACACGTAACACAGATTTGATTTATTGTCAGATAAACAAACATTGTTTAAGCATGCAACAAAATGCAGCAAAACTTTGTTGACTGAGTGTTCAGGTTTTTAAAAAAAACAGCATAGTTGAAATGACCTAAAAATTGAAAGTGGCCTTTAACTTTTTTTGAGCAGTTATATATATATATATATATATATATATATATATATATATATATATATATATATATATATATATATATATATATATATATATATATATATATATATATATATATATATATATATTTCTTCCCATCTTAGTACCAATACCGTCCTGCGTCCCATAACCTTTTATATTGAAAGATTTATTATCTGTTTCCACATGTGGCTAACTTGTGTCAGTGTTTTTGTCTCAGCGAGGGTCATTCCCGTCAATTTTGAATATAATTGAACACTGGACAGACAGATGTGCGCCTGTGAGGATGACAAACAAACAGTGGGACATGTCTTCCATGACTGTCGGCTCCGTGAGAGTAGAAGACTGGCAGCGAGACCTTCTCAACTCAGTTGAGGGGGGAACTGTATGGTGACTAGAGAAGCCTGAGACAGACTTCCAGCTTTATAATATTCACAGAACGTCTGTACATGTTCTTTTTGTGGCTCTCTCACACCTTTAGCCACTACGGCAGTATCATTTCTTTTTTCATTTTTCTCACCAATCGCTTTTATTTGGCATAAATCATGCCTTTTCATTCTTTTTACTCTCTATGTTGGATTAGTAGGATGAAGTCTCTAATACTGTACTTCCTTACGGACGAATCTGCTTTACACGCAGAATTGTTTACGTTTCACAAGGTAAATGCGATAATACCAGGTAATTATGCCGGTCATAAGCTTATCTATTCTCTCAGTCTGACTCTTTTTAAACGCGTCGGTCCAACATTTGACCCCAGGTGAAAAGCTGGGGACAATACGGTCTCGTCCGATCGACATGAAAAGAACCCAAGATTGTCTGTCTGAGTTGCCGACGTCGGTGTCTGTTTGTCTGGCAGATTACACAGAGGGTAGATGCGTTTATCGCTTTTTGTGGGACAATCCCTGGTGATTGTTACAGATAATCTGTCCGGGTAGACATCTTGGCGGAAGACATTACGCCAAGCAAACATGGTCACATGTTGTTGTGAGTGGGCGGAAATATTATCGCATGATTTGAAAGAGGTCACGCGTTGGAATATTAAATTTAATATTTTAAAACACGTGGGGTATATTTTGAAATTAGACACCCCAACCCAGTAATAAAGAGCTTACGATTGGATTTAAGTAAGAAGCCGGAATAAACTATGGATCCTTTTGGAACATCCGACGGAAGCACCATCTGTGATGTGAACTGAGAACTGCACATATAATGTAGTGAAATCAGAGACAGATCGAAGTATTTGGGAAACTTAAAACCTTAAAAAGTAAAACCGCCTTTATAAATACAGAGACTGAAAAACTTAAGGAACCAGAACTTTAAATACCAAGACTGTAACCCTAAGGAATCGGATCACCCGTCATCAAAGAAACTTTCCCAGACCAAGTGTTTCGCAGATTCACCCGTCATAAAAGGGATTCAAAATTTCCAGACCAAGTGGTTCGAGAGCATATAACCTAATTTGCTCGTGTCCATTCAAACCTGCGCGAGGAGATTGTGTATTCCCAAAAATTTGGGATAAGTGTAAACCTTTATTTTACAAATGTGAATTAACATGTTTCTTGCTAAGTGGTTATATATGAGGCTGGCAACCTCAACATATGAAACTAGTATATTCATAAAGCACTACAGCAAGCACTGGCGGTTTCTTCTGGCTAGTCGTGCGGAAAACCGACAGCAGAGGTGACCCCAGACTGCGAATGGAGCAGTGATGACTGATGATTACATCACATGTATAATATTTTGTGAGATATATGCACTTTGTTAATTTTAACTCAGGCAACTCATTATTCGCGCTGTCCAGACACATTTTTCCAGTTTATTACCCAGGGGAATATGGTGAATTTTATTATAATTCCTTGAGCTACACTGTGTACTCGGGAATTTAATTCTTCTGAGAGATTAACATAGGTGGGTGGACAGCGAGAATGCGCCTGTTAATTGGCAGCCCACAAATTTACGTAGCAGAGACATTTGCTTTTCTATTTTGTCTAAAAGTCCGTGGTTACAAGCTATCAGACGGTTCGAAGTACTGAAGTTACTATGCCACTCGTGTGAGAGAAGTACACTCATCACTAAGAAGTGACGAAAACCACAGCTGCAGGACTCTCTTATATCAGTTAAGTGCTTATAAAAAGGCACCAGCAAAAAGGACATATTTCTCTGACTATATGGAATATGGTGAATTTTATTATAATTCCATGAGCTACACTGTGTACTCGGGTATTTAATTCTTCTGAGAGATTAACATTGGTGGGTGACAGCGAGAATGCGCCTGTTAATTGGCAGCCCACAAATTTACTTAGCAGATACATTTTTTTTTCTATTTGTCTAAATGTCCGTGGTTACAAGCTATCAGACGGTTCGAAGTACTGAAGTTACTATGCCACTCGTGTGAGAGAAGTACACTCATCACTAAGAAGTGACGAAAACCATAGCTGCAGGACTCCCTTATATCAGTTAAGTACTTATAAAAAGGCACTAGCAAAAAGGACATATTTCTCTATATCCTCACCCTAAATCTCTGAGAAGAGAAAATTTGATTCCAATATAAAAGTCATCAGCGTTTTATTTATTTTAAACTGTTAATACTAATTGATTCTTACATTTGTTACATGTTATTTTAAAACTAAACAAACATAATTGATTCAGTTATTACATGTATGAAAGCAAACGTATGAGCCAGAATATTTCATATATATATATATATATATATATATATATATATATATATGTATATATATATATATGTATATATATATATATATATATATATATATATAGATATATATATATATATATATATATATATATATATATATATTAGACATATATTTACCTCTAAACAGAGCTATACCACTATAAGAGGAAATTCGCTGAATTTACTCGGCTGGGGGCTTGAACGGGCTAATAACCATTGCTTAAATCCTTCACAAAAGGCCACCGACACATATAAGTTAACCATTGCTCAGCGCTATGCAGCATGGTTCTTGACTTCTGAATTATCTTGTGAAGACTCCCTTGGGATAGAAGCGCCATTAAACTTCTATCTACATCTCTGCCAAGAGTAATCTTGTGCGAAGGTAAACACCTTTGACGACCCAGTTTAGATACTCTTGAGTTTTGGTTATTGTTGGACCACTACTGCAAAGCAGGGGAGGCAATCCGTGACAATAAGAGAGATAATTGTGGTTATTTGAGAGCAAACGAAGAATAGCAGCGAATACTTCCTGCCAAACGTATCTTTCGTCTACCTTTTGTTCCAGTGTCTGGTACAGTATATTAATAGAAAGCCCATTTGAGGCTGACACACGGCTATACCAGTTCACGTGGTTTTTACAGATGTTAGTCTATGATTATTTGGCTCCGACAGCCTGTTTTATTGTGTTCAACCCATTGTCACGTGTGAAATGAACCATGTGTGATATTCCAAGGGTCTTCCTGAAGTACCTTGTTTCCATTGCACGTACTTTTCATTCTGTTGGTTCAACGGGCATGACGGCGATTACCAGCAACGCGCTGTGGAGCGTAAGGAGCATGGCGAGGCACGTAGAAAGCCATGGTCATCCACTGCACCTGACTTCATCTCCAGTCGTCTTGACTTGTCTTGCCACTGGATTAAGATGGACCCAGGCGAGAGAGTGAGGTCGACGAATTGCGCAACTCTTCCTCACTTTAAACCAAATCACTGCGCAAGTCACTCTTTCATCCACTCATCCACTCATCCATCCACTCACAACAAGTCCTGTGGCGATGGGCGAGCGGCGAAGCGGCAGGCCTGGGTGCGCTGGCATTCGTAGTCGCAGACCTACACACAGGCGGCTCAGGCCATATGGTCGTCTTCCACTGATCGGAGCAGCAGTGGGATTCGGCAGCCCCCTGAGTGACTGAGCAGCCCTTTTTAGGAAACACTGCTCACCTCCATGGCATGAGGAAGGGGCTAGAAAAGGTGCCCTAAACATTGCCTGCTCCACCATTACCTAACCAGCTTACCGCGGTTGGTGGGTACCCTACTTCAGCGGGCGACACATAAGAAAAAGAAAGGACAGATTTTTCCCCCTCATTCTAGGCGCATGGAATGTGCGCACTCTACTCGACAAAGACTTGAACACAAACAGACCCGAGAGGCGAACTGCCCTGATAGGGAGAGAACTGGCCAGATACAACATTGACATAGCAGCACTGAGTGAAACTCGACTTGCAGGCGAGGGCCAACTTTGCGAAAAGGGTGCAGGTTATGCATTCTATTGGAGCGGAAGAGGAACTGAAGAAAGACGAGAAGCAGGGGTTGGATTTGCAATCAAAACAGCAATTATTGGCAAGCTAGCGGAGCCCCCAAAGGGAATAAATGACCGACTCATGACGGTCAAGATCCCGCTGCTTTATTGAAGGAAACATGCCACCATCATTAGCGCGTATGCACCAACTATGACAAACCAGGATGACGTCAAGGATAAGTTTTACGAAGAACTACATGCAGTCATTGCATCAGTTCCCAAAGCAGATAAGCTTATTATTCTTGGTGACTTTAATGCAAGAGTAGGCTCAGATAACATCTCCTGGAATGGCACTATCGGAAAGTACGGCGTGGGTCGCTGTAACAGCAATGGACTTCTTCTCCTCCAGACTTGCGCAGAACATAACCTCCTTGTCACCAACACCATTTTTCGACTTCCTATCCGCAACAGGACCTCCTGGATGCACCCTCGCTCGAAGCATTGGCACCTAATTGACTATGTAATTGTTAGGAAGAAGGACAGGCAAGATGTCCGGGTGACCAAGTCCATGTGTGGTGCCGAATGCTGGACTGATCATCGCCTCATTGTGTCTAAACTTAAAATTCGTATCCAACCTGCCAGGCGCCCTCAGGGAAAGAAAACTCAAAAAAGGCTGGATATTACCAAACTTAAGAAGACAAAAATTAAACAGTCATTCACTGACACCCTAGAAGACCATCTCAAATCTATCTCGTTAGACGGCCAAAGTGCGGAAACAAATTGGACAGCCCTAAGCGAGCAGATCTACAACACTGCTACAGAGGTCCTGGGTCCCGCCATCAAGAAACAAAATGACTGGTTTGATGAGAACTCAGATGATATAAAGAAGATGTTGGCTGAGAAACACCATCTCCATAAAGCATATTTAAATGATCCAAAATCTACATCCAAGAAAGACGCTTTCAACAACATGTGTAGAATCGTCCAACATAAACTACGCCAGATGCGGGATTCATGGCTGAGTAATAAAGCAGATGAGCTCCAAGGCTTTGCTGACAGCCATGACTTGAAAAAATTTTACCATGCACTCAAAGCGGTCTATGGTCCAACATCATCAGGATCATTTCCCCTCCTTAATGCAGATGGAAAAACACTAACTACAGACAAGGAAAAAATTCTCCAACGCTGGGTCGAACACTTTAATAATATTCTGAACCAGCCATCATCTATTAACGATGAAGCCATCAACCGACTGCCCCAAATTCCTATAAATGAAGCACTAGATGATATACCGACTTTGGAGGAGACTAAAAAAGCGATTCGTCAACTTTCTAGTGGAAAGGCCCCTGGCTCAGATTCAATTCCTGTTGAGGTCTATAAAGATGGCGGTACAGTTCTGATAGAGAAACTTCACATGATCTTCTAGCAAATGTGGCAGAGTGAAACCATCCCACACAATCTCAAGGATGCGTCAATTATACATCTTTATAAACGTAAAGGTAATCGCCAAGACTGTAACAATCATCGAGGCATCTCACTACTATCAATCGCTGGGAAGATATTTGCCAGAATCCTTCTTAATCGCCTTACGGCTCATCTTGACAAAGGTCTTCTACCTGAAAGTCAGTGTGGATTCCGGAAAGAACGTGGAACCACCGATATGGTGTTCGCTGCAAGACAGCTTCAAGAAAAATGCCAAGAACAGCACTGTGACCTGTACACAGCTTTCATCGACTTGACAAAGGCGTTCGACACGGTCAGTAGAGAGGGTCTATGGAAGATCATGGCAAGATACGGCTGCCCAAAGAAATTTATCTCAATAGTGCAGCAGCTGCATGATGGAATGCAGGCTAGAGTTCAGGAAAACGGTGAGCTATCTGAGCCTTTCCCAGTCTCAAATGGAGTTAAACAAGGGTGTGTACTTGCACCGACTCTTTTCAGTATCATGTTTTCTGCTATGCTGACTGATGCTTTCAGAGACGGGTACACAGGAATCGACATCAGATATCGTATTGATGGAAAATTGTTTAACCTTAGGAGGCTTCAAGCAAAAACCAAGGTCAAATCACACACCATCAGGGATCTTCTGTTTGCTGACGATTGTGCCCTCAGTGCTGGCTCAGAGGCTGATCTGCAGCGTAGCGTTGATAGATTCTCCGAAGCCTGCTCCAACTTTGGGCTTACCATCAACACGGGGAAAACAGAAATCATGTACCAACCAGCTCCTGGCACAATTTATACTGAGCCAGTCATCAAGGTAAATGGTGAGAAACTGAATGTTGTGAACAGGTTCACATACCTTGGTAGTACACTATCCCAGAACGTCGTCATTGATGATGAGGTGAACACCAGGATCTCCAAAGCCAGCAGCACATTTGGCAGACTATACACCAACGTTTGGCATCGAAGTGGCATTAGTCTACAGACAAAGCTGAAGGTATACAGAGCTGCGGTGCTTCCAGTGCTGCTTTATGCATGTGAAACATGGACTGTATACAGGCGCCACGTAAAAAAGCTCAACCACTTCCATACAGTCTGTCTCAGGAAGATAATGAACATCAAATGGCAAGACAAGATCCCGGATACCGCCGTTCTTGACAGAGCTGGTATCCCTAGCATCGATACTATTCTGATGCAGTCACAGATTCGCTGGGCAGGTCATGTAGTCCACATGCCAGACCATCGACTGCCAAAGATACTCTTTTATGGTGAGATGCAGAAGGGTAGACGCTCCCATGGTGGCCAGAAAAAGCGCTTCAAAGACACGCTTAAGGCTTCATTAAAAACCTTTGACATAAACCCAGACACATGGGAAGCTGCTGCGCAAGACCGAACTGCCTGGCGCACATCTCTTCGTAAAGGTGCAGTGGCATGCGAATCTTCCAGAAGAGCAGCAGCGGAACAACGGAGACAAGCTAGAAAAGATCGTGAAATAAAACCTTCACATGAAGCAAACATTCCCTGCCCACACTGTCCGAGATCCTTCCAGGCCCGCATCGGGCTCATCAGTCACCTTCGTACTCATAGACTATCCTAACATCCTAATAATTGGATGAACAGAGTGGTCCTCATCACTTGTGATGGACGAACAACACTTTTCATTCTGGTTAAACGTTTAATGCACATTAAATGAAAAACAGACAAACTGATTAAACACGGCCAACAGGTGGAACTAAATATTAATCTCAGGAAGACAGAAGTCATGACACTAAATGTAAGAAATCTTGCACCCACAAAAAAATTAGGGACCAAGAGCTAGACAATACAAATACATTTACATATTTAGGAAGCATAGTATCACCTTACCTCTTCATACTCCTTATGGACGATGCCATCAAGGCATGTAAGGAGAGAACAAGAAAGTATTCAGTGGGGTACTGGAAGATGAGACAGGTCTATATTTCAGAGCTGGCATTTGCTGATGATGTTGCCCTGATTGCTAAATCAGAGGCACATCTCCAATCCAACCTGCAAGTCTGGAAGGAAGAGCTGGAGAAGAGAGGAATGGTCATAAGCAGCTCTAAAACAAAATCCATGGTGATATCACGAGAAGAAAGAAGACATCAGATTAAGCTGGGAGAACAGGTCCTGGAGCAGGTCGACCACTTTAAATACCTCGGAGCTATTATAGACCGAAAGGGAGGCATCAAAGAAGAGTTGGCCACTCGAAAAGCAGCAGCTGGGAGACTTTTTCAGGCCATAAATCGAGGATTCCTCAGCAAGAGAGAGGTTGGTAAGAAAACGAAGATGGCTGTATACCGCTCCACCTATGTCCCAGTCTTGACATATGGATGCGAGTCATGGGCAATGACTACAACCCATAAAAGCCAGATCCAAACCTCAGAAATGAGGTATCTGAGGAAGGTGGTTGAAGTAACAAGAAGAGACATGGTACGCAACCAGACGATACGTCAAGGCCTAAAATGCCACCCCCTACAGACCCAAGTAGAACAGTCCCAACTAAGATGGTTTGGCCATGTCTGCAGAATGGGAGAAGATCGGCTACCACGACAAACATGGGAAACAAAGAGCCAAGGATCCAGACCCCGAGGACGACCCAGAGTCCGCTGGGAGGACAACATTAGACAATCTTTGAAGGACCGAGGACTAGAATGGAACCAGGCCAGGAGGAAGACAGCCGATAGAATAGTCTGGCGCTCTCTCTTCCAAACCTCTACACCTCACGGTAGAAGGGGAACGACTAAGTAAGTAAGTAAGTAAGGAAGCATAGTAACACCAGATGGCGGAACAAGCACAGACATCAGTAACCGGATGAATAACTCCAGAATAGCCTTCGCCAATCTAAGCAACATCTGGAAATCTTCACAGCACAGTTTCGTTTGGTCTGGTTATTAGGACCATCTTCACTGCCCACTGACAACTCCATCAGTGCTCCGATCTCTTCCCTTAGATCATGCAAGGAGGTCTCAGCACAGTGCACGAATTCCGTACCGCCGGCGAGGGTCCCAATATGTGTATACAGGAATCACACATTCTATAAATATTTTTGTTGTGGGTAGGTTTACTAATTTTTAAATTTTGCCAGGGCCGCGGCTGTATGGCAGACGATACACATACTAAATTAAAAATATACGAGAGCTATAATTTCTGTACAGTGCAGAATGCTGGAGAGTAACAGAAAAGGAAATGTCCAAACTGTCCTCTTTCCACACAGCGTGGCTAAGGAAAATTCTTCGACTTTTCTTGCCGAACACTAACCAAGAATGCTCACGTACCCGTTTTGGGAGTTTAGTTTTGTAGGCATACCCCCTCGGGCGAAGAAAGTTTTATGGTAGTGTTAATAATACTATTTTTATCTACACTAGTGCACATGTTATATTATATATATATATATATATATATATATATATATATATATATATATATATATATATATATATATATATATATATATATATATATATATATATATATATATGTGTGTGTGTGTGTGTGTGTGTATGTCACGGATTGCATCCCCTGCTTTGCAGTAGTGGTCCAACAGTGGTCAAAACTTAAGAGTACCTAAATGGGTCGTCAAAGGTGTCTACCTTCGCACAAGATTACTCTTGGCAGAGATGTAGTTAGAAGAGTAATGACGCTACTACCTTAAGGGAGAATTCACAAGATAATTCAGAAGTCAACAACAATGTTGCTTAGCGCTGAACATTTGTTAACTTATATCTGTCTGTCGCCTTTTGTGAAGGATTTAAGCAATAGTTTTTATATATATATATTTTTATATATATATTCAAGCCCCAGCTTTGAGTTAATTCGGCGAATTGTTTAGTTTTAAAACAACAGATAACATATTTAATAATCGATTAGTATTAACAGTTTAAAATAAAGGAAATGCTGGTGAATTTTATATATGGTTATCAAATTTTATCTTCACGGATAATTCAGAAAATTATGTCCGGTTGCTGGCGCCTTTTTATAAGCACTTAACTGATATAAGGTTGTCCTGCAGCTGTGGTTTTCGTCACTTCTTGGTGATGAGGGCACTTCTTCACACAACTTGTCCGATTTAGGCGGTTGATGTGGATTCCCTGCTTTTCACTCACATCTAGCTTCGTTCCACGAACTTTTGAGACAAAATAAAAAAACAAATTCCTCTGCTAAGTACATTTGTGGGCTGCCAATTAACAGGCGCATTCTCGCTGTGCACCCACCAATGTTAATCTCTCAGAAGAATTAAATTCCCGAGTACACGGTGTAGCTCAGGGAAGATGCTTAAAAATCAATAATATTCTTCCGGGTATTAAACTGGGAAAATGTGTCTGAGCGGCGCGAATAATGAGTTGCCTGAGTTACAATTAACAAAGTGCATGTATCTCACAATATATTATACACTTTAGGCACATGTGATGTATCAGTCATCACTGCTCTATTTGGAATCTGGGCACGACTAGCCAGAAGAAATCACCAGCGCTTGCTGCAGTGGTTTATGAATATACTATTTTCGTATGTTGAGGTTGCCAGCCTCATTATTAACCACTTAGCAAGAGAACATGTCAAATTCACATTTGTAAAAGAAATGTTCACAACTTATCCCAATTGGGTTATACACAATCTCCTCGCACAGTTTAGAATGGACACGAGCAATTTAGGTTATATGCTCTCGAATCACTTGGTCTGGAAATTTTGAATCCCTTTTATGACGGGTGAATCTGCGAAACACTTGGTCTGGGAAAGTTTCTCTTATAACTGGTGATCCAAGTCCTTAGGTATCCAGTCCTAATAATCAAAGTCCTGGTCTCTTAAGTTTTCAGAGTTTGTATTTCAACATGCGGGTTTACTCTTAAGTTTTCAGAGTTTCCCAATTACTTGGTCTGCCACTTCTTCTTCGATCCATAGCGTCAACCGTCAAAGCAGTCAGAGGCCATCATGCCTGGTGGCGTCTTGTAGGGCAGCAACAAATTGATTACACTTTGCTCGGTCGGCAGCCATCCTTCGTACAGTGCCCAACTCTGGTTCATTCTTTGCATCTCGGCTTCCACAGTTCTCCACCAAGTTGTTTTTGGTCGTCCTCTCTTTCGCTTTCCCTCCGGGGTCCATAGCGCAGCTGTTCTTGTGAAGGTGTCAGGGTCCCTTCTGAAGACGTGGCCAACCCAACTCCAGCGTCTGCCTGCTATGATGGTATGCATGTCCTCCTGGTTACTCCGAATAAGTAGTTCTTGGTTGCTGATGGTATTCGGCCAAAAGATTCTGAGAATTTTCCTTAGGCAGATTGTGTGGAAGGAGGACAGTTTCGACATTTCCTTCTCTGTTTTTCTCCAGCATTCCGCACCATAGAGAAGCACAGAAAGTACACAGCTATCATGCAGTCTTAATTTGGTGTTTGTGCTGTTCTGGGAAGACTTCCAAATGTTGTTGAGACTAGCAAAGGCTGTTCTCGCTTTATTCATTCTGTTGTTAATGTCCTTGCTTGTTCCGCCACCAGGTGTTACTATGCATCCTAGGTAAGTAAATGTGTGTGTCTGTTCTAACTTCTGGTTCCTTATTGTTATTGGCTCAGGATTGCCCACATTTAGTATCATGACCTCTGTCTTCTTCAGATTGATGTTCAGACCAACCTGCTGGACATACTTATTCAGTCTATCCGTTTTTTCCTGGATGTGTTGATGTGAATGTGCGAGTAGTGCACTGTCATCTGCATATTCCAGGTCTTCCAGTGTAGAAAACGTTGTACATCTAATTCCTCTTGGACTGCCCTCTGTTGTCTGGCGCATCACCCAATCTATGGCTGTCAAAAATAATGTTGTTGATAAGGGGCATCCCTGTCGTACTCCTGTTTTCACTTCGAAAGTTAGATTACTCAATCCAACACTGCATGTAAAGTTAGAATAGAGGCTTTTTATGATGGAAACAATGCAGCTGGGAATTCCATAAGCCCTCAGTATTTTCCATAGGCTGTCCCTGTGTATGCTGTCGAAAGCCTTTTCAAAATCAACAAAGTTAATGTATAGCTGTCTCTGCCATTCTGAGCACTGCTCTATAATGTTCCTGAGGGTGAGTATATGATCTGCACATCATCTGTTCTTTCTAAAACCCGCTTGTTCTTTCCTCAGTTTATGATCAACTGCTTTTGAAATTCTCTGGATGATTATCCTGCCTAGTATTTTACTTGGAACTGAGAGGAGAATAATTCCTCTCCAGTTGTTGCAGTCTGCAAGGTCACCCCTCTTAGGCAATTTGACAATTATTCCACTCTGTTGGTGTTGTCTCAGTTTCCCAGATTTGTGGAAATAGTGGTTCTAATAGTTCTGCTGCTAGTTCAGGGTCTGCCTTGAATAACTCAGCATTTAGATTGTCGTGACCAGGCGCTTTTCCATTTGTTAACCCTTTGATAGCTGTGATGATTTCTTCTTTTCGTGGAATGTCTGTACTTAACGTCTAAGATCTGTCACTTATAAGTATGGAATTCTAGGTCCGATCCTTCTTGCTCTGGCTTTTGGGAGTTGCTTGTTTGAAGTTGCGAAGCTGTCTGTGTTCTGTGTCTCTGATTTCGCTAGATTATATCTCTCATTCTCAGTTCAAAACACAGATGGTACTTTCGCCGACATTTCCAATGAAATTTAATGTTTATTCCGGCTCTCACTTCAATCCAATCGTAAGCTCTTTTGCACTATGTGGGTAGGGATGTTTACATTCATAATCTCCCCCGCGTGTTTAAAATATTACATTTAATATTCCAACGCGTGACCTCTTTCACATCATGCGGTAATATTTCCGCCAACTCACAACAAATCTGGGAACCTATTTGATGTCCAGATGCTGCCTTCAAATATTGACTCGCCAGACAGATTACCTGCGATAATCACACACAGGGATGGTCTCGTGAAACGATTATCTCATTATCGTCTTTGATCGTGCGTTTCTGCAGACAGTCAAACAAAAGGATCGCCGGCCGCTCAGACAAACAATATGGTTTCCTCAGACATACAGATCGCAACACAGGTGTTAATTGCCTGATTGTCGCTGGCCCCAGAAATGAGTTACGTCAAAGTCGTTATCTCTATTCACGTTTGCCGTCTGTATCAAAAGGTGGCGAGCCGGCTTTTCATGATAAGACTATCGCTCGCTGACCGGTTCAATAAACGTGGTATAGTATTATCACGAGTCACCTGGCGTGCGTAAACAGTCTGGGAGTGGTCAAAGAAAGAATGTAGGGCGTAAAATGTGCCAAATAATAAGATGATCGGTGAGGAAAATGAAGAAAAAGAGATGATACTGCCGGAGGGGCTGAAGGTGTGAGAGAGCACAAAAATGCATGCCCAAACCGTTATGTAACAATATATATATATATATATATATATATATATATATATATATATATATATATATATATATATATATATATATATATATATATATATATATGTGCGTGTGTGTATAATATATACATATGGGGAAGTGAATCTCTGTCTGTGAGGCTAACTACGCCCTCATTGACTCTTGAAATCATCCACACATTTCCAAGTATTCCACCTGTGGTGAAACGTATTGAGAACCCAGCATTGTACACTAAGCTTGGAGATGTCACATGAGAGCCCCAGACGTAACTCTCTGGACCTGGCTGACTGAATGCAGGAGGATCTCACTATTGACCCTGTGGGGAGCTGAAAAGTGACTATGTGCAAGACGTGACGATTCCCGGAACCAGAGCACAGTATTTTAGGTCTGCGTAGTTGGAGAGCCCCCATGGATGGGGCGGGGAATGCATAGTATGCTACGCACATTTTTATTCCTAGCTTAGGACCCGATGTGACGATCCTTTAAATGCAAGCCAAGCTGGATAAACTGGAGCTCATGGCTTCAACTCATCACGTTTCGGAATGGCGGAAAAGCCTAAATCTACAGTGTAGATAATACCAAGGAGTCTTGGTATTGGGTGCAGAAGAGCGAAAAGCTCATTAGCCCTAGCTAAAGAACAACATATATATATATATATATATATATATATATATATATATATATATATATATATATATATATATATATATATATATATATATATATATATATATATATATATATATATATATATATATATATATATATACACGTATATATATATATAACTATCTGTCTGTAGGTCTGTCCAATATACGAGTATATTGTCACGTGTGAAATGATCCATGTGTGATATTCCCATGATCTTGCAGGGTATTGACCTATGTTTGCTGACAGGATTCGGGTTTGCTGCGTTATTTATTATTCTAGGTACGATTATTATTTTTATGCTCGGTTTCATTTTTTTTTTTTTTTTTTGCCGCGTTGAATCCCGTGGGCTTCTGGGGCGATATAGGAAGAATAGAACTGCTTCTCTCTCAGGATGCCGTAAGAGGCAACTAATATAAGGTTGTGCATGGAGCTCACAACCTCATCATGTGAACAGATTGCTACATGAACTACTGCTGCAGGCGCACACCAAAGCTTTGGTGCATGCCACTTTGATTGAATTCCGCATGGGAAACGAAAAGGAAAATTATGATGACTTTTTGTCAACAGGTTCGACGTTTTATTTTTTTTAAAAATTTAGGTTCATTTTTTTTTTAAATAAAAGAAAGAAATCTTTCTATTCATTTCTATCAGTTATGGTGGTAATGTTTTTATAACTCCACATATTTATCTTAGTATTCTGTTTTCCAAAACTGTATGGGTTACCGGTCTCCGAAATAATACATTTGGAAGGTTTACTAAAATTTACCGGTTATAATAGACCGTATAAACTTATATCCGGCGCATCTACAATCGTTACCATTAATTTGTCATTATGATAAATGAACTGTGAAATGTTTACAGTGCTCACTTCGGTCATACTTTTTCCCCCATTATGATTTTATGTCTTTCAGTTATCCGAACCAACTTAACAATTGTTAGCATGAGGTTATTTGCGTCAGTACGGAACACCGAAGGCTTCTATTATAATATATTATTAGGCAATTAGTGCACGAGTGTTATGAGACGAAAAGGGCCAACAAATGAACAGAGATCACATAAAATGTATTGCAGGTGTAAAGATTGCAAGATCGAAATTAAACGCACATATAATTATTGCATATGATAAAAATAAATGGACGGTGTGAATTGGAATTGCCGCTTGCGGGGCTCTGAAAAACAGGGGTTTCACAAATGTATGATAAGTTCAGAAACAGTGGGGACAGCCATAAAAGAAGTAAATCGAAAATGGAGACAAAGAACAAAACTTACCGTTGGCAACATTAGCAAAGAGCGCCAGTAAGAAGCCGACAATGAAGCTGATCTGAAAGGCTTTCATTATGGACGTTAGCGCTGTCTCACCAGTTCTTCGGCCGACGAAACCTGAAAGGGAGAACTGCCAAGTTGTAGAGTCTTACCGTTGCACTTATGGCGTATGCTGGACCTTCTTATACCGTTCAAACTTTGAATGATACGATTTGCTGCTGGCAGAAATGTTTTTTTTATAACCTCAGAATTATAGACGCAGTCTTGCTAATCTTCCAGTGCGGGATTGGTCGTTTACGCGGGGTGAGCTTGGAAGCACGTTTGTGTTTACTCACGTTTTATAGTTTTCGTGCCGGATTGGTTGGACAGCAGGACACGTCAGTGTAGCCCCCAGTGACGGAGACCAAACGAGAGGGCCGAGTCGCTGTCTCAACATGCCAATGTGGGGTTCTCAGCTTGGACGTGAGTTTAGAATTTATTTATCTATTTGAAGCGAAGTTTATCGGGGGGTCGTTTAAGAGATGGAAGCCGATAAATTTAATACAGGCAAGAAGAGACGAAAACTACCGAATACTTTTTTTTTTCTTCTATCGAAAGGAAACAAATTAATGGTAAAATAACAGAATAACTTCATGAAGGTAAAATGTACGGAAGAAGACATTTTAAGTGAGAGGGTGGGTGCAAGTGAATTGGTGTTTTCATAAATACTTGCATGATTTCATGTTTAAGATGCATAGGCTTAACCTGAAACACTAACTGTGAAGTACAGTTCCTATTGGGTTGCCTGGAAACGGCAGCCACATTGGATCCTGGTGCCATATTATAATTCACTAAGACTTGTTAGCCCCGTGCAGTTCCTATGGTTCTCTGAGGAGACAAATATAGAACATGACTACTGCTTCCTCGGGCAAGCCGAAAGTTGTTTGAGGTTGTGCATGGGACTGGTAACCTCAGCATGTCAAACAAGTTGCAGTGGAAACTACTGGTGAAAGAGGACATGCATGCTATAGTGCAAGCTTCCTGCAAGAGGACTAGCTACAATGGTGCCACCATGCTCCCTAAGGAGGCAAAACAAAATGATTAATTCCTTCATAACCACGCAGCTCTCCAAGGAGCATGGGCCTTCAACGAATTGTTGCCAGGCGCTACTTCCTGTGCCATCCACTCAAGATATGTCCTTGTCTTCTTTATTACTGTCACATATTTTTTTTTTTTTTTTTTTTTTGCGTTCGTCCGCTAACACTCGAGGCGAAATCTCAGGCCATTACTTATGTCCAACCTGACATTGACTTTACGTGAGTATCCCTTTATTTCTTGTACAGAGACAGGTGTCCCTCGCCATTCAGGCAAATACTCGCTGATTTCGGAGGTACCCATTGCAGCTGGGTCGGCTCAGGAGCCTCCAGTCCCTGGTCGACAATACTCCTTCAAATGTCCTCGCCAGGTCTCGAGTTAATCCAGTCCAAATCCCGGTCGACGAAAAATCCTCAAATGCCGTCGCCCGGGTTTGATCCTGTATCACCCGGTCGCCAGAGCGGTGTTGTAACCACTACGCTAGCGCGGCTCCCACTGTCACATATGTGTCCAGTTCTCTTCTCCCTGTGTTATTCCGTCTCGCTCCACTCTCTCGAATCTGAGAGTTCCACTACGAGGATTAACTTGCAATGCCATCAGTACGTGTTCTCAGTCAGTGCTCTGTCCATCGATAGCGTTTACTTCTCATCTTCTTGTCCACTAGCACCTGTTTGGTTCTTGTCATCAGTTCCTCATTGGTCATCCAGTCATAACATTTCGTTGTTTTTGTTGTTGGTGTTTTTTGGTTTTTTGTTGTTGTCCATGATTCAGAGCCATACTCTGTGACTGGCTTGGTATTTTAGTTGACAATTTAGATTTAAAATGATGACAGTTTGTTTTTTTTAGTTTTAAACATGAGAGTGTGATCAAGATCACCATTAAATTTTAACACTTTTCTGACAGTCTTCGTCAGGTACCATGACTGGCGGTACTGGCGATCATGTCTCTCCACTACTTCCATCTCTACTACTGTTTATCAGTTCTGTTGTTGACTTCATTCCGTAATGTGATGTAAAAATGTCCAGAATCTTCTCTCTTTTTCGTCCTCTGTCTCTTTCTCAGTACAGAGTTTAAAATAATTTCAGGAAAGCGTGAGCTGCGGGGCTTCAAAGTTAAAGACAAAAAACAAAGAAACAAATTCTGTCAAATTTATAACATTTTTACGGTAAATCAAAATTGTGGTAACAGAAAACTATCTCCATAAACGTGTTACAGATCAATGGACAGTTTCTATATCTGTCGTAAATTTATTTAGAGAGAAAGAGTCTTAGAAATAGTGGTCCTGTTTAGAGTGGAGAAAGATGATGAAAGCTCAGTGATAGAAATTGTAGAGAGTAAATAGTTGTTTCACAGAGTGCTGGAGGAGAGTAAAGACAGACTTGTTTACGACAAATCGTTTCTCTCAATCTACTCTTCAGTCTCTCCTGGTCAAACAATTATTTGCCAGTTTTCCAGACACACATCTGCGCTCACACCGATTTGGTGCTTCAAACACACAAACGCACGTGGATACAACTATATTAAACAAATAGGGGAAATGTTGGGCTTTGGGTATTTCCAACACAGTGCTAACTAGGTTTATGATGTTTATTAACCAAAAAAAAATCAAATCACAAACAAATATCAAGTGTTACATAAAATTATCATAAGTACAGAAAATGCAAACAACAAGGTGGGGAGGGGGTGAAGAAGATTGGTATCGACTAAGCCCTTCCCGCTTATTAGACAAAGATGAACCCAGTCCAAAGATAGATAGTTATCAGGAACATAGGTAATGTAACCTAACAGTGAAGTTAATTACTCTGAAAGAGGGGTTACAATACTAGGTATGGGTGGTAGAAAAAAATCCTGTTATCCCAAATTGTTCTTCCCTTTACTAAGCAATTGAAAGGGAGGGGGTTAACCAGAGTTAACAAAATATCCCACTTAAAGGAACAATGCGGGGTATACAGAAAATGTATTGCCCTGTAGGCAAGTTAACAAATGGTTTGCAAAAAACAACTAGATTTCCTGTCATTCATGCACGCGCGTGAGGATCCACACTCATATACACACACACACTTACCGATTGCAGCATCAGACAATCCATAGAATTATATAAACAACAATTACTCTTGACACGTGAAAATGTCTAGTACTTCGATGTCCCGCCCCAGATGTAGCGAGGTTTGCTGATAGCGAATATTCCCACTAATCGCCGGACTTGAAGACTCAGAGTTATTATGTTTTATTATATGAAAAGGAGTCTATGGGATGGCACTGACACAATTCAATACAGGGGTGAAAATGAGGTCTCTTTAATTTCGCTGCTGGAGGTAAAATTCCTTCAAGGCGTGATGATAGCAACTGACCGGTATGGTTTAAATCCAGTGAGGAAAAATTAGGCTCAGTCACAGTCAGGTAAATATGTATTCTCTCACAGTAGAGCAGTAAATAAATTATCGCTACTGGCACTGTTCATCTTCCAGTTTATATTACAGATTGTAATTAAATTTGATGATTTATTTTTAAAAAAAGTTCTTGGGGGTGCTTTCTTTCATGTAATTGATAGCTACGTCGCATCGGACCGCCACAAGAATTATATTTAAAAATGTTCCATCAATATATCTGGAAGTTAAGAACCGAGTCTGAAAAAGACTCTGTATGATTTCTCTATTGCTTTCTTAATGCTGGGATCGCAAAGGTTACGATCACTCTGTATGAAAGAAAAAGACATGTAATATACCGAAAAATCAAATAACATTCTAAAGCGCGATGAATTTCCCGTTAAGACTATCTATATATATATACCCTCGCGTATTTAATTCTGTATTTAATAAACACTGCGCGAGTTCTAATGGTTAAAACACACATCTATATATATAGGACTTAACTAAATTTATTAATTATAAATTCCTTCGCGACTTTAAAAGTTACTTTAACATTTAAGCCTCTATTATTTTTGGAAATAATATAACAAGTATAACATTACATTTACAACTTGGAACTATTGAGATGGTTTAATTTAATAAATTTAAATTAACACAATATCCAGTGAAATAGAATGAATGAACTAGACCACTGATCACTAGACACAGTTATATTTTACCGTTTTGCACATAATAGAATTCACTGCAAATATATATGAAAATCCAGGGGAAAATCTATAACAAGATTTCAATATCGCTAGTGCTTCTGTCAAGTTCTGGCCAGCGAGTGATAACATGCATTTCTTCATGGTCTGTATATCTACAACTGGAATGCAAGATTGGGGGGACATGTGAAATTTTGACACCTTTTTTGATCTCAGAAGACTTTTGGGGATCTGACCGCCAGACCAAAGAGAGAAGCCGCCCCTGGTCTCTCGTATCTTCGCTCGCTGCTTGCGCCGGCTTTCCCGTTCGCTCCTACTGCGATCGGTTTCGTGTTTAACACCGAGATGCGAAATACCGGCAGGAAACTTGCGTCGCTCGTTTCAGGGACCACTACTGCCTTTGATAGCATGCCGCCAGTCCTTCCTGAGATCTCCCCCAGTGTCTTTGATCGTGGTCACTACTATCGTTTGATGCTGGCAACGCCCTCCACTGGCCAAGTTAATGAAAATACCTGCATATGATTGCTCAGGAGATGTCCATGGGCGTGATTTAATCTCTCCTTAAATCAATGCGATGACCAGAATGAACAGTAGATAAACTGTCCACATATTAATCAGCAAACGTGTTGACCATCTGCGTGGAAAGGTTGCATAGCTAATGAGTCCAGGTGAGAAAAAAATCCCGTTTGACGAAAAGTTACAATATATTCGGGGGCACTGATGCTATACGAAGGGGTCGTTACAAAGGGTCGTACTATATCATCCAACGCTTCAGGGTCAATCAGGGTCAGCTAAGTTCGTCTGTCACAATATCTAATCCCAAGTTGATTTATGATAAATAAACAAATTGTAAGAAAATTAGTAACAAAAACTCGCGATTCTGAGAAAGTAGTTTTTTTTTCGTAAAACAAGTAAATTTCATTACAAAAATATTTTCAAAATCATTCAAAGTATGTAAATTTAGAATGTGTTCTGACAAATCTGGTTTCAGGGAATCCCTAAATGTCAAGAAATCGGACTAATCCCAGTGTTTGAGTTTTGCCGATTTTGACCTAAATCCCCGGTAGCTCCTGGCTTTAAAGGTTTTGTTAAATTACACCTGCACTGACACATCAATGTGTAACGTTAGTTATTTCACGTTAGACACTAATACATGAGTGTATTTAGTTGAAAAGGGAGACGAAAAACAAGAGTAGATGCAGCTGAAGTGTGACTGTGCAGAAAATTCCTCTGAATTCCATGGATGACGAAAATTAATAGTGAAATTTTAAAATAAACAAATAAAACAAAAGTATTTTGAAAGCATTTTTAAAGAACATCTTATATGGACTGGTAAAACTGAAGAAGAGATATACAGGAGCCGATAGCATTGCTAAGGTCAAAAATGAGATCTACGAATACTAGCTTAAACATGTGAAGCTTTTATAGCTAAAAAAAATGTGCTATCGAATGCTGTGAAGATTTGTAGTGTCCATCCTTATCATGTTTATGGGCCTGAAGAAACATTAATCTTTGTTTTTTCTTCATAATTTTATTATCCCGGTTATTTCATGGGCGAACCCTTGTCCTGAATCCTGATTTATCCTATTGAAGACTTGTATTGATTAACTCTAACTGGCAATACAATACCAGATCACAAGGTCTCTAATATTTGGATATGCGCCTTAATATAACCGACGGGTCTTGTGTCTAGGTTGAATGTGACGGGGCAAAACTCTTAATTTAAATATTAAAAAAAACGAACAACAAAAACAAACTGGTATTGACAGTTGATTGATATATATTATGGGGTAGAACATTTCTCCCCCTGCGAACTTAACTCTTTGACTCCGGAACAACGCTCAGAGCGGTGGTCAGATTTGACACCCGTGCCGAAACAACGCCCTGAGCGTTGTTTTTAGTCTATCATGAACTAAAATGACGGCACAGGGTGGAAAATAATTGCGGAGTCAAAGAGTTAATACATTATATTTGTAATGCAGCCTTACCCTCTGTAAGTGTAGGCCTAGACTCTTGTTTCTCTACCAATTTGCTTTACATGATCAGGCTGTTAACCTCGTGTACAAAATCATATTTCATGCCTCGTACGACATGCCTGAGGGGGTAGTAGTCTTGTTCTTTCTGTGTCTCATCAGTGAAACACCACCCCCTCCCCCTTCCAGAAGAACTGTACGGTACGAGGAGGCATGCACATAAAACTGAATAATAGACTGGAAATCCATACTTGTGTGGCCGCTGGAACATTTTCACTATAAATGCTTGCATTGACCATTGGAGACAACAGGGATAATGCTAAAGCCAAGAGAGTGTTCATCGTACATTTCCTATCAGTTATAAGTGCGCTAAGGAACCATAAAAACAATGAATTAATCCTAGAAGCACTCATGGAAACCAGCTGTAAAATTAGCAAGGTGGAAAGTGCAGTGGATTTATGGAATTGAGAAGACAGACATACTAGTCAACTCAAACAGGGGACAGGACACAACAGGCTAATCTTAATATTTGATTGCATGTTTTCCCTGAAACCATTGCGCTCTAGAGACACATCTACACCGAATGGTAGATGAGATAGAGTATGGGATGGGCAATCATGGAAACCATCTATAAATTTAACAATCTGAAAGGGCAGTGGATTTATGGAAATTAGAAGACAGACGGGCTAGTCAACTCAAACAGGGGACAAGAAAACAGATGGAGAGATAAAAGCTGTAATCAAAAATATATTTTTCTTAAGATGGAATAGAGAACGCCGAGAGTTGAAAATATCAGAAGGATACTGCTTCGTACAATTTCTTTGTCCTTTGTTCAAACAAAACTTAACACCAACTTTATTTCATTTAAAAATAACTAGACCAGTGCAGAGAAATAAATAGTAAAGCAATGGAGAAATATAGGCTTTTAGTTTCTGCTTTGTTTTGTGAGTCTTTGAAATTGTAACCTTAACAAAGTGTGGCCTAATTATAATTTTAATGACTCTATAGGTTCAAGTAACAGACTTTAAAGAACAATTCACTATTGATGTTAGGTTACGTATCTTTCTATTCGTCAGTTCTGATTTTGTTTTTCCCCATGATTCAGTTGATCTCGTTTGCTTGAAAGAATTAACAGCGTGGGTATAAGAGACAGATATATTCTATTTACAGTACGGCAACTACAACAGCCTGAATGAAAGTTTTGGCGTCTGGCGTCAAGAGATCGTGTCAGAAGCGTCTGTGTTCATTCCAAGTCTGGTCTCCTGCTAATCAAGTGCTAGCTTTCTCATTCCTTCCTTTCACCTAGTTCGTGAATCGTCCAGAATTTATTTATGAGGTGAGAGCTACATCTCATCATATTCTTACTAACCAAGGCAACTCTATTTCTTTGTTTTTGGGATTTTTAGTCATAAGTTTTCTGTCGGACACACTGTGTGTATAATCTGGTTTGTCGTCCGCGGTGGAATTAAGAATGCCGCCGTTTAATAATTTGATGGCTTCTTTTATCGGTGGAATGTCTTGGTAAATTTGCTTTATTTGGGTTCATGTGACTTGCTGTGAACTTTTCTTGGGTAGTATGATAAGGGAGATAGAATTTTAGATGTTTTTGGGGGTTTTTTCTCATGATGTTTGCGGTCCATTTTTCTGACTGTTTTTTGTTCTACTATTGCGTTCCTGCATTTGTATCTTTGCAAAGTGGAGAAAATAAATTGGTGAACGAACGAACACAAGTGTTACTTAACCAGGGTAAAGAAGTAGTATATATTTCTGCCCTGCAGTAATACAATTCTGCACGTGTTTTCAAAGTAAAACATTCTTGAGCGTACAGGAAGATCGCTTTCATAAGTTCGGGACTAATTTTTTCAGGGCTGTCTCTTTTGTTCGACACTTCTAGTCATGTGGTTATAGATCACTTTAAGAAATAGACATAGACCCCAACACCACCAGAACTACTATTTTATGGACGCAAGAAGGAAGGCGAAAGCAAGGCCAACCCAAAACAACTTGCTGGAGGACTATGGAGGCCGAGATGAAAAAGCATAAACCAGTTGAGGCACCGGTCGAAGGATGGTAACAGACCGAGAAAAATGGAGAGAGTTTGTTGCGACCTCTAGGCATGATGGTCGTTGATTGCTTTCTCAGTCAGTGGTTAAGTACCCAAAAAATAAGTACACATGGTAATGAAATGTTGAATTGCTTATCAGTTGTAAGTAAGAAAGTGACAAATGTCGAGGTGTTGTCACGTGCTGGCCTTCAAAGCATGTATACTCTGCTTAGACAGCGCAGACTACGCTGGCTTGGCCATGTCCGCCGCATGGAAGATGGTCACATCCCGAAAGATATCTTCTACGGACAACTTGCAGATGACAAAAGAACAGTTGGGCGACCGCAGCTGAGATTCAAAAATGTGTGCAAGAGAGTCACGAGGGCTCTGGATACAAATCCAGCAACCTGGGAGGATGAAGCTGCCGATCGCATCAAGTCAGATGAGGGCTTTCACCTCAGGGGCGCATTCTCATAGTTAGTTATGACTGAAGGGGCTATTATTATTATATTATATTATATTACATTTGATGCGTGTCGTATTATTAAAAGTTCCGGAGAAGATCTCCGTGGCCAAAGTATACACTAGGGGTAGTCACACAACACGAATCAGCATAACTGCAGTGAACTGACAAACACCTCCTTCATAATTTACAAATACGCAGTTTATTATACTTGACACAAAGCTCCGTGAAATCATTTCTCGCCCAAAGGCAAATGCAGTAATAAGTAGTTGTCCAGTCCGTTCACTATCAAACGCTGGTCAATGGCAATCATACAAACTTTATTTTTCATAGTCCAGTGGACGTCTTCATGAATAGATAGACATTTCCTGAATATAATAAAGACACCTCAACTAAGTATATTGATGTCCTGGTGATGGAATGATGCAGGAAAAACACAGTATACTGCAGGAGCTCAATACACATACGCCCGCTCACATTCACACACGGGCCGCATCTCTGCTTGCAGACGATCACCTCACTTCTGCTTCAAAATGTTCGCGTCTGCCACTACACCAAATCGGCATGACGTCACTTCCTTTATTAATAACTAAGTCCGTATAAAATTATTAGAAAAGGAGCCATGTCGAGCCAACTATTATACCGACATAATCGTTATGAATTTTAATCATAACATCATTCTCCCCCCCCCCCCCCCCCCCCCCCCCCCCCACCCCGCAAAAATAATGAAAACAAAGTTTTCATTATTCCCGTGGTGTGAGTATAACATCACCAGAGTGAAATATGGTAACATCAAATTTCACTGTAAGTAAGAATCAACATAGCACCCAGGTTTTTTTTTCCATAGGGTAGGCAATTTAACACTAAAAGTGTGGACCATGGTTTTTAAGACTATAGCCAATGTCTACTTACGGACAAATTCCTTTTAGCAGCAATGTGAGGTCGCCATAACTAAGAGTTCGAACATATTAAAAAATGATGGTAGCAATACATGCACTCACATACCTCACACCGTCCAATAACGACTATCTGTCAAGTCCAGTAACAGTTGTCAAATAGTTAACTTATTGATCAACAGCACTAATGCAAAGCATTATAGAATATACAGATTTATAACAGCATAAATAGGTGAATTTAGGCAGACAATCATATTATTAAAGTGAATGAATGCAACATCATACGCCAGAAGATTGAAGACGTGTACATCTTAAGTACTTGTCAAAAAGTATATTGTGGTGTCAATTTAAAAAAATGTTATTTTGAACATGACGAAGTTGTGTGTCCAATCAGGTAAGAATACGTTGATGTAAGGTACAAATGGCAAATAGTTGTGAGAACCATTAAAATGTTCAATTATATAATTACTGTGAGTGTATTAATGCCTTGTGTCAAAGACAGAATCTCATTCTGCCAATTCAAACTAATAAACAGCTAATTAAAGCACTGTATTTAAAGTAACAATGTTATATTGTCATCCGTACTAGTGGAATAATAACCAAACTAAAGTCAGCGAAAATAGTTATAATCGAGCGCAAAGTTCTTGTCCATGATTCTCAGCCATATTATCGTATACGTTCCTTTATAAGTTCACGTTAAGCATCACTGTTCATATGTCCAACCTGATACAGAATAATGATCGCATGTCAGGATTTTTCTAGTTATGTCCGTTTGTCCATGAGAGGCATAACTGAGTTAAGTCCCTTAATGTACAGACGCTGTTCTGACAATAGAATAAATCAATTCTTTGCATTCAAACGATTCAAATGTCACTTTATTCTTAGACCATCAATGAATGTGTGTCCTTTTGCACATAAACCGTGTATGTAAACCGTTAATAAGGTCCAAGACATCTATGTGATGAGCTGAGTAAAACGAGCTACAACTTGAAATTGGCGATCGCAGCATTCATCATCATCATGTGCTGAGTGAACATGTTCAATACCTGTAAGCACTGTCAAGAGAGTCACTGAGCGATTTCCTTTAATTTTTTATGAAAAAATTAAGATAGTCATTGTGGTGGGGCGCTGTTTGAATATATTGTGTGTTCGTTTATTATTATTTCAGGTAAATTGCTACCCCTGTCCACAGTTGAAGTATATGTTGATTATGTTAATGTATATTTGATTGCTCCTGCTGTTGTTCATAATAATGCTCGTTACCCCGTTACATCCAGGGTGAAATCTCCCAACGATTATAGTTTTGTTCCTGTAGCAAACCCCTTGTCGGTGTTGTAATGATGAAGGTGTGTTGCATAGTTAGGGTATCTCCAGTGTTGCAAGGATATACACGTAATAATGAAGACTGGACGAATGTTGGAAAATGGTCAACTCGACCGACGCAGTGTTGTGTATCTAGGTCACCTTGCTCGCCAAGTGTTGAGGCGCTAGCAAAGGCAATGTTTATCTGGAGTGAGAGTGCAAGGTACGCGAATGGATGGAATGTTCTGTGAGTTGACAAGTAGACTGGACACTCACTCACTCATAGCTGGAAGTCAATGACATAGACTACTGTTGACGTTTTCTTATAATTTAATGGTACGCACACTCCGACAACACAGTTACAGTCACTGGAACAGGTTGGCACAAAAATCATCGTATACTTGAAAAATGGGTGACAACATCAAAATAGGTCTGGGTATCGCCATCAGGTAATAAGGCAATCCTGTTCTCTGATCGGTAATCCGAATAGACCGAAAGTGGGATCCAAAATGGCGCTAGTTCCAGTGAGCGTCGCTCACTCTGAAGATGTCTTAAACGTAAGTGAAGGCTCCGTTCATTACTCAAATAATATATTGGGCTTTCCATATCCCATGATAAATGTTGCATATGTCCAATGCATAGTGCTGCTAGTAGAAGAGTCGTCTAAGCACAATCAAGCAAATACACCGGCAGACAGTATAACGTCTGCATATAGTTAGGCCTAAGGCAAGTTCAGTAAATGTTTCTGCTTTACCTTAAGTCCAGAAAAAACACTAGCAAATAGCACACGCCATCCCTTGGCGTCAAGAATAACTGTTGGGGGGAATTACGGACATTATAGTCATACTGAGAAAACTTCTCCTTCCCCAAGGATCAACCACCATGACAAAATCTTCGGACTTTTCTTCGTCCCAGCAAAAACACAGTTCGCCATCACGGAAACCTCTCGTCGACACCAAATCGACGCATGCGCAGAAATGCCTCTGACCCCAGAGTTCAGCTCAAAAAATAGGCCGACATAGACATTACAAAGATACAAAGATATAAGACCGAATCACCTTAAATAGTCAAGGAATAAATATAAACTCGGGCCATAAACATTCTAAGCAAGACCAATCTGTTTCTGGCCATACCAGAAGCAAACTGACGTAAATCTAGTATTCATACGCCAGGTTGAGACACAAGAGAAGATAACCCATATAACCGAATCTAACATCGACCAATCAGGGTTCTGTCCCGTAAATTATCAAGAAAGTATTTTGATTCTCAAATAAATACTTTTCATCAGACAAATAGATATTACTTTACATTTGTATGCTTACCAACAGTAATCTGTGCGTCACAGACTACCACACAAAAGAATCTGTGCGCAACAGTTCCATACTCCACAACATACATGCGGGTTCTTTAACTGACCCATTCACCAATGAAGAACTAAAACAGTCTTCCTTTTTGAAACGAACTCGACATCCTTTAATAACTTATATCCCTTGTAGCATACATAAGCGTTCGTCACGATTAATCCTTATTTATAAAACCTCATCAATACAGATTAATCCTATTCCAAGAGTATTCATTCTCTTGTACAAACCATATCCTTTCAGAAAGGTGAACACTTCGTAATAGGTTCCCAGTGGAACTTGAAAGAAAACACAGCCAAAAACAGCTGCCACAAAGCTCAAGGTTTTCCTCAACACCTTGGCCATACACATAACAATCTTCTACGTCATTCTTTGGTGCGCCTCATTTTCAATATTCCAAATAGTGCCACATTTATCAGCACTGACTCAAACTCTATAAATATAACATGTGGTGTGCATGGGCAGACACCACATATTACCCCCCCCCCCCCTCCCGCCGCGCGCTACTGGAAACTGCAGGTTTCCAGGCCATCATCGGGAATAAATGACTTACTTTTGGTAACACCACTACGATGTGGTAATGATAAAATAACTATAATTAACTATAATGATAAAATGGAACATCAAATGCAAGCAATGAGTGAAGTGATATCAGGATGAGTGAAATGCAGTTAAAATATGTGGCAACACTTGTGAGCAACATATGAATGCTCCAGAAATATCGCTATATAATCTACATATCACTTGATTAAGAAAAGAAATAATGTTTGTTGTCACTTCATGTACCCAGGAAAGCTACATAGTTCAATGTATTACTCTCGACAGTGTATCAGCAATTAAATTATTATGTCCTTCTATATGGACGATATCGAAGTCATACGCTTGAACTGCAATGCAAATCTCGTAAGTCTTGCACTTGGTGATTTACAGGTTTGGAGATATGTTAACGCTCTCTGATCTGTCATTATAGTAAAATTCGTACCTACCACATACTTTTGAAGTTTATTCAAAGTCCATACTATACCCAAAAGTTCTCTGTCGAAAATAGAGTATTTGGATTCGGCTTCCGACAGTTTCCTACTCAAGTAGTAGATCGGATGAAACTTGCCATCAAAACTTTGTCCCAAACACCCGCCTATTGCGTGGAGCGAAGCATCTGTTACAATAGTAAACGATCTTTTTAAATCTGGCAGTCTTAATATAGGATACTGTGAAAAATGAGTTTTAATGTTTTGTAATGCCTGGTTACATTGTTCTGTCCAAACTACTTTGTTAGGCATACCTCTTTTAGTCAGATCAGATAAGACAGCAGTCAAAGACGAGAACCTTGGAATAAACTTGTGGTAAAAATTCACCAATCCTAATAAACTCCGTACTTGCTTCTTTGTAGTTGGGATTGTAAGATCAAGTATGCGTTTTAAATTAGATTCATCAGGTTGTATTACATGTTTGCCAATTTTGTGTCCTAGAAATGAAATTTCATTGAATCCAATTTCTATTTTGGATGGACGGGCTGTGAGATTGTGTATTCTTAGTGTCTGTAGTAAAGATTGTACACCATTTACATGTTCTTCCCATGTGTCATGAAACATGCAAATGTCATCTATATAAGATATTAGATCAGAACGTCTCCCAAATACTCGACGCATCATCCGTACGAAAGTTGCAGGCGCATTTTTGAGCCCAAAACACATGACATTGTATTGGAACAAACCCTTCGATGTTGCAAATGCCGTCAATGGTTTACATTCTTCGGTCAAAGGAATCTGCCAATACTCTTTTGACAAATCGAATTTGCTAAAGAAAGTAGCGGAAGCTAAATGAGGTAGCAAGTCCTCCAGCAAAGGCATTGGTTCAGAATCTGATATCGTGACTTTATTTAGTCGACGGAAATCAATGCATATGCGAATAGATCTGTCTTTCTTCCGTACTGCTACCATCGGAAAACAAAATGGAGAATCTGATGGAGAGATTATCCCCATTTTCACTATATTGTCGACCTCTCTATCAACCTGTTCTCTGATATGCAAAGGAATTGCATACGGTCGTAACTTAATCGGAGTGGGATCCGATAATTTTATTTCGTGAGAAATAATGTTAGTTCGTCCAGGCAGATCAGACAATACATCTTCAAAAGATTTCAATAGATTGAGAATCTGATTCTTCTGATCAGAAGGTAAATCGTTACAAATGATTACATCCTTCCAAGTTTTAGAGGCTTGGATAGGTACCACGGGAAAATCAAGCGGTACATCCGCGAAACTGGTTGCTACTTCATCAACTAAAGCAATAGATGCTAGATGCGAAGATTGATTTGTGATAGATTCACAAATATGTTTGAGTGGAAAAGGTCGAGAAATGTAAGGTTGTAACATGTTAGTGTGGAATGTTTTTCTTTTTCCCCTAATGTCGATGATGTAATCCACGTCGGTTTTCTTACCCACAACTTTAAAAGGACCTTGCCACGTAACCAACAAATGATCACCTTTAAGTGGCAAGAGAACAAAAACTTCATCGTTAATCGATAATGATGTTAATCGTCTATCACGATTAATACGCGACCGAGTCTTATATTTTGCTAATTCTGATGCTTCAGTCGCGATCTCACTTGCGTCCACAATGCATTGGCGTAGATCTGTGACATATTGGTGACTAGATTTCGTAACCGTATTATCATCATTTGTTATCACCAAATCATGTA
The DNA here is from genome assembly GCA_024509875.1 of Oreohelix idahoensis. NCBI lineage: Eukaryota > Metazoa > Mollusca > Gastropoda > Stylommatophora > Oreohelicidae > Oreohelix > Oreohelix idahoensis. Next base: position 167,892 of record JAMPIV010002900.1, read on the forward strand.
AGATAGACATTGGTCCTCTTGGATTAGCCCCGAAAACTAATTGAAATGGTGAGAATCCGGTTTGACGATTAGGAACTTCTCTATACGCAAAGAGAACCGCTGGTATCAGTCGGTCCCAATCATGGGGAAACATTGTTGTTACTTTGCCCAACATCTGCTTTAGTGTAGAATTCCAGCATTCTACAACTCCGTTTGATTGCGGATTTAATCTGGCACTCAATGTATGACGGATGTGAAGCACATCACAAATTTCTGAGAACATACCTGAAGTGAATTGCGTGCCATGATCCGACAGAAGCTCTTCAGGAAATCCGATGCTTGAAAATATCGATAATAATGCATCAGTCACCGACATCGTTGTTATAGACTTAACAGGTATGGCTTCAGGCCATCTGGTGCATAGGTCGATACAAGTTAAGATGAAGCAGAATCCACTGGATGATAACACCGGAAGAGGCCCGATTATGTCGACAGCCATCTTATGAAAAGGTCGCACAGAGATATCTGTGGTCTGTAGGGGTGCAAACTGATGCGCACCCTTACGTGCAACTCCCTGACAAACTCAGTGCATGATTTACAAAACATTGCGACGTCCTTATGAACCCCTGACCAAAAAAATGTGCCATCAATCTATAAGCTGTGCGGGAAATCCCCATATGACCCGCAAAAGGAACATCATGTGCATTAGATAAAACTAATGATCGAAATGACGTAGGTAATACAATTTATCTGAGTACCGAAGAATAATTGTCAAAACAACATATCAAAATATTGTCATGAAATTGATACCAATGTCTGGCATTATTTGTATGTGTAATAGTTTTAGCCGTAGCTAAAGAGAATAAATGTCCCAAAGAAGAATCATCTTTTTGTTGGGTAATGAATGAATTTTTATCTATAAAATGACTTGTTGTCACGTGTGGGATATTATTGCTATCATTACGTTCATTTGATTCTGCAACCAGCTATGCTCTAGTAGTCACAGCATCGGATAAAGACAGATATTCTCTCTCCCATGCAGAAATTTCTTCAGGAGAACATTCTTTTATACCATTTATGTTTCCCAAAATCAAGTCACAGCAAGGCTGGTTGAGAACACATACACGAACTTTACCAGAAAAGAATGGCGTGGTTATTGTTACGTCGGCCATGGGATATACCGCTACCGTGCCTCCGAAAGTTATGCATTTAACAGACGTTCCAGTGAAACACGACGGAGGGATTAACGACCTTCTTATCCCGACCGTTGTGCATCCCGTGTCCCTCAAAATTTTAATTGGAGTGTTTAAAATCCATTATGTAAAGTGAGAGTACCAACACCGTCATAAGATGACAACACTGGCAACACATGTCCACATTTAAGCCGTGGTGTAGCTCCAGGCTGAAATAACATCTTACATTCTGCACAATTATTAGAATTTTCCAAATCGACGTTACACGCATTGGCGTGATTATTGGTTGAATGAATGTCATTACTGACATTTCTATCTACCGTCTGACAAGCATTGGCTTGTGAGCGTGCTCTATTATGACTTCTAACGAAGTGAGATCTTCTGCGATCTGAAAAATTGTCTGAATGAGAATGTCCATTGTTGTCCCTGTCATAAGGGCCACCCCGCGGTGACAAATTATGATTGTCAGTATATTTGTTGTGTGAATACTGATTATTTCGATACCATTGGTTATTGTTATAATTGTTGAAATTATGCCTGTCTCTACCCCGTGAAGGTGAGCGATTATGGTAAAAATTATATTTACCCCTATAGGATGTGTGATTATTTTCTCTATGATTATATCGTCTATCCAAGCTACGAGTGCGCGATCTCCCGTGCGTCGCGACACACGCAGTAGATGAGTCCAAGACTTTTGCTCTGCTCAATGACAAGTTTGGATGAGCAACGGAAAATTGTTGACCTAATTTTTCCATTTCCTCGATACTAGTTGGATTACGTTCTTGTAAGAATGATACAATATCCTGGTTTACCGAAGAAACAATTTTATCTCTTAATAAGAGATCACATAATCCTTCAAAAGTTTTAGGTATAGAAGCCTGTTCAACCCATCTTTGGAGACATAGTTTTATGGAGGAAACAAAATCCTCAAAAATTTTTACCCTCTACCGGCAGCACGTATCGAAATTTTTGTCTATAGCCCTCCTGATCCAGACCATATCTGCGTATGAATGCTGCCTTTACGACCTGAAAATCATGTCTTTTATCTTGGTCTATACCCAAATAGACCCCAACTGCATCACCTGTGAGGAGACCCGAAAAAACACCAGACCATGAATCGTTATCAATATTTAAGCAAGAGACTCTTTCCTGAAATCTTAATAAATAAAAACTTATATCGTCGTGAGATAAAAGGGTGGTAGTCTTAAATTAAAGTTAGGGGGTTGTGATTGCCTTCTGCGATGAACCATTACTATCTGAATCATGGGAAACATGATGTCGTTGAAAACGAAGTTTCTCAACCTCAAAAGCTTTCTCCCTTTCAAATTTTGCCTCCTCGGCAGCAATTTCAGCTAAACGAATTGCCTTTTCATGTTCCATTTTCTCTCGTTCGCAGGCGATTTCTGCTATACGAATTCTTTCTTCCTTATTTTGTTTTTTTTTGTTTTTTCTTGCACCATAGTAAATTCCTTTTCTTCTCTTTCTCTTTCCTCATTTCTTTCTATGCATATCAAACAAAATTTTTTTAAAATATCACCCTCCATACTCAGAGCTTTTGCCTTGTTTAATAAAATAGTCAAGAGTTCGCCCATAGTATACTCCCACAAGTATAACTTTCATTTCTAAACAATAAAACAATATATCTATGTTTATCCTCTGCCTTACTTAGTCCATCACACTATGGAATAGTGTTGTATGATATGGTGTAGTCACATTGTGAATGTAATATATATATATAACTATATCAACCTGCACAAACTCACTTAGACTCTAACTTATTAATATAATAATTAGCGTTTTAAGATCCTTCTTCTTGTTATCGACAAGAATCGTAGGATATATCACATAAACAATATTATAGAATTTTATAGTTAATCAAAATAAATATTGTATCATATATATGCTGCAAAGGAAAAATATTCACATGACAATGAATAACGACAGACATGGATGGAAATAAAATAAGGAAACGACAAAATTGTAAATAGTCGAAAATTCTAAGACAAAAGAAAATTAAAGTTTCCACCAGTAATAAACGAGACAAGAACTACCAAATCACTTTACCATTTAATGTAAAATTTTACCAAAGATAGCCAGGAAAAGACCCACGTAAAAACTAAATTTTCCAGGC